>BSBK01002634.1:130000-225000 GCA_027943335.1 Chamaecyparis obtusa | reverse complement strand
TAATAGGAAGCTTTCTGGTTGGAAAGGTGTGTTGCTTAGTCAAGTGGGTAAACTTCAGTTTTTGAAGACCTCTCTGCAGAGCCTCCCCATTTACACCCTTAGTCTTTTTAAAATTCTTGGTAAACACAGATATTATTGAAAAAATGCAGAGAAACTTTTTGTGGACTAGAGTGGAAGAAAAAAAGAGATTGGCTCTGGTGGCTTGGGACAAGGTTTGTACTCCTAAAAAGTGGGGGGGAGGGGGGGGGTGGGGGTGGGGGGGGCTAGGTATTTTCCCTCTAAGAGTGACCAATATGGCGCTCTTGGCCAAACAGACTTGGAGAATTTTTGGGGAAAAGAGAGAATGGAATAAAATTATCCATAAAAAGTATCTCTTTTCCTTTTCCCATATCTCTGAGTTTTGGAAAACGGATTAGAAAGTGCAGGGCTCTTTCATTTGGAACTATATCTAGAATGCTAAGGAGATGGCCTTTAAAGGGGCTAAATGGTATCTTGGCAATGGCTGAAGAATCATGTTCTAGGATGATTGTTGGCTCAAAGATTGTCCTCTTAGCTCTGTCTCTGCCTTTCAACCTTTCATTAATTTCTTTATTCAGATATTTGGGTCTAGGGCCAAGGACTAATGGAGGAATGGTTCATGGATTGACTCTCCTTAGTGGATGAAGTGCTTAAGCCTTTGATGCTGGACCTGATGATCTGGAAGGTTAAGTCATCTAGAGAAGATGAGCTGATTTTGGGTATTCTTCCTTCTAGTGTCTTCGCTATGGCCTCGAGCTCTGAGCTCTTATTGAAGCAGCTGGATCCTCTCCCCTTTTGGGCTCATGTGTGGGATAAAAGATTAATTCCTAAAATTAACATTTTTTTTTTGGCTGGTTTTGCAGAATAAAATCCTTACTATAGACAACCTCCAGAAACGTGGTATGATTTTGAGTAATAGATGTTTTCTTTGTAAGAAAGCGGAAGAGTCAGTCTTCCATCTTGCCATTGATTGCAGCTTTTATTGGGAGGTTTGGTGTCTTTTGTTACAGTGCTGGAAGATTAACTGGTTTTTTCATAACAATATGGAGAATTTATGTACGCAATGGAGAAAAGCGGAGATCCCCATGGATCAAAAGTTGTGGAATCTCATCGCACCTCATGTTATATGGAAATTATGGAGAGAACACAATGATAGAGTTTTTAGGAATAATGAATTCCTACCTGTGGTGATTGTTGAAAAGATTAAGAGAAGTCTTAGGGAGAACTATAGCTCATCAACTAGTTTGATGCTGGACTTCAATGTTGGTGTTTTCAGTGCTGGGCCCATAGATAAAACCTCAACTCAATGGGAGAATGCCATCTGGCTCTCTCCACTATCGGGATGGATTAAAATAAACTTCGATGGTGTTGCGAAGGGCAACCCGGGCCTGGCAGGTTGTGGTGGGATCATAAGAGATGACATGGAAAATTGTCTTGCTGCCGTGGCTATGCCCATTGGGGTGCAAACCAATCACGTTGTGGAAGCCATGGCTCTCCTAAAAATGCTTAAAATTATTAAGACAGAAATGTCTCAGAATGTGTGGATTGAAGGAGATTCAATGAATATATTAATGTGCATCAATAACAACACAAAAACATCATGGTCCATTAAGGCGATAAACGAGGAAGCCCAGATAATTATTAAGTATTTTAAGCATGTCATTATTTCCCACACAAACTAGGAAGTGAACAGTATTGCTGATGAGTTGGCCAACTTTGCGGTTAAAGCTAAGGACATCATGATCTAGCATGGATGTAGCAATCTCACTGTTGATATGAAAGCCAAGTTGGCTTTTGACAGGTCTCAAAGCAAAAGGGTGGATTGGGAGTATCTGAAGAAATTATGATGATAAGACACATTTTAGCGAAATAGGTTAATATGATTATGGAAAGTGGTGCCTTTCCCGAGATTACTGAATGCAGACACGAGTTAATCTCTATTTATTTTAAAGTTCCCTCTTATTTCTACATTTGGCTTTTCTCTGCTTGTGCTACTATTATTTCTCTCTTCGATATCATGGGTGGTGGGCTAAATTGAAGGGAACTGAAGGACTATGTGAAATGGAAAAACATGTCAGAGGTTTGGGAAATTCTTAGAAAGGGAGGCCTAACTACCTATATGGAATGGCTACATGGGTTTAAAGATAGTGCTATGAAAGTTTTTTCTGAGTCTTGGAAAGATGGGGCAGTTACTATCACTGGTCTCACTGTGAACATTACCGAAGAGCTCATTGCTGAGGTGTCCAGGCTGAGCCTCAAGGGCATCAAATTTTATAGAGATAAGAAAATTTTGCAAAACACCATATGGTGAAAGATTCCAGTGTCTGATATGATGTTGTTGCTTTCAAGGATATTTGGGCGATGGTCATGACGATGATCATGGAATATTTTACCCTTGATGGTAGGTATAAACACCCCCATTCTTACCACTTTATGTTACTCTGTCACTTCCGTCACAAGATTAGGGTGTCCTTGCCTTTTTATATCCATCAGTCCCTCCGCCTTAGTATTTCTAAGCATAGAAGGAAAGAAAAGAAACCCATCCTATATGAGGGGCTTATTCTCCTCATTGTGGATCACATTAAGCAGAAAGTTATCTCTAGCCCTATCATTTATTCGCCCAAAACCTCTGGGTCGGCTAAGAAACATATTAGGGAGACGATTGTTAAAGAGGAGAATCCTCTTGGGAAAAAATTAAAAAATGAAAAGGATGCTGGTATGGATATTGACACTACTACTGATAGTATAGATAGTTATGAAGATACAGCTACCTCGATTGAGGAGGGTAGTGATGCTTTGACTTCGGTGTTGAATATAGCCTCAGGGGACTATGAGAACATGGAGGAGGAGGATGTTGGAACTATGGAGGTGGGGAATACCTCTAG
Organism: Chamaecyparis obtusa; assembly: GCA_027943335.1. Classification (NCBI taxonomy): domain Eukaryota; kingdom Viridiplantae; phylum Streptophyta; class Pinopsida; order Cupressales; family Cupressaceae; genus Chamaecyparis; species Chamaecyparis obtusa. Next base: position 222,097 of record BSBK01002634.1, on the reverse strand, counting down.
GATCAAGAATTTAACAATGTTGATGATAAGAAAGAGGAGGATGTTGGTGGCCAATAGGTCCCCATCTTGGTGGAATATGACAGTTCCAAAGAACACGATGTGCCCATCTCCCCTAAGCTAGAGGTTATCATGGAGGTCTGTTCGGACATGCTGAAGGATGCCCCTAATGCAGAGAAGGATTCCCCTACTAAGGAGAAAGTTAATGTCCCTACCTCTTCTCAGAACATCCCCTTTGCCAAAATCGTTAATATGCAAGAATGAAACGTCCAACTACTCAAAGAATATATGGATGAAAAAAATGACCCTTCCTTTGGGGTTCTCCAAACTGCAAAGGTGACTTCTATGTACTCTTTTCATTTGTTGAAATGGGTCTTTCAGGAAATAAAAAATTTGAATTTAAAATGTCATTCTATTTCTGCTAAGGTTGACTCCCTGCAGGAAAGGTTGGAGTCTAGTTTGAATACTTTGGATGGCAACAAGGACAATGATAGGGACAAGAAGGTGCAAGATATGCAAGTTAGATTGGATACACTAGAGAATGCCATGAAGAAACATATGCAGGATAATATCATGTTCATGGGTTTTGCCATAGATTATTTTCTGACCATCAAAGCGGAGCTAGATGCCGGTTCGCCTAGCAAGAAACCTGAGGAGGATAATGAGGATATGGGAGAGGAAGGTCTAGGTAAACGTACCTGACCAGCTAAAAGGAGAAAGATCCAAGATAGAATCAAGAAGCTTTACGACTTCAGTGCTGCCATAAAAAAGATCTCTAAGGTGAAGAAGGAAGCAGATGAAACTCGTAAGGAGTTTGCTTAGTTTTCTTGGTTCCCAGTGCTGTCCTTTTTTGGTGTTCCTAGGTTTTTAATCTTTTGTTGGTGTCTAGTTTTGAGGTTTTTTCTACTAGTTTTGGTTCTGGTGGACTGGGTCCTAGTCCTATTTCTCTTTAGTATGCTTATCCTTATATCTTTTATTCTCTACTTGCAAGGGGTTTCAAATCCCCTTTAAAACCTAATTTTTCCTGCAATAAAAAACATTTCTTAGATAAAATATAATATAAATCAAATAATATAATTCTAATCCAATTATCTCTTATTCTCATGTTCTTTCATAACTCTTCATTTCTTTTCATTTTATTTTAACAGTAAAGTTGATTTTCTAGTTTAACTCAAACCAGAATATAATTTTTCTTTAAAACTTTGAATTATTAGTATTAAAACATAAGAACAAAATGAACATTTCAAATTTTGTTTTAATTTCAAAATTGCACGAACCTTTCGATCTTCTACTTTCTTTCATTAGCATCTGCAATCAAACTTTCTGCTGAAAAATCATAACAAACTAATGTTAGAACCGTAGCAACTCTTATCTACATTGAATCAAGTTCAAATCCTTCTGATCTGTATTGAAGGCTCAAACATTACCAGTGACTGCTAATGTGTAACATCTGTGTGTGGGTCTTTTTTATCTGCCTAAAAATATAAGCTTACGACAATAGAGAGTATGATGAGAAGTTGTGATCATTAAGAGAAGAAAACAAAGCCAATATTTGTAAATAGTGATTAAGCTGATAGACTTTCATTGTGGGCATCACCCATTGACAGAAAAGTGTCAATATGCCCATAAATTATCTTAAACCACAAAATGCAGTTGACAAATTATCTTATACCAAAAGTAGAAGGGTTTGTTAGTGACCGGGTGTAGGATTCTCGGGATAAACATTATTGAAGAGGCCGAGGAAGTCGGTGTCATTATAGCAACTAATTTTTGGAATGGTAAAGTGTACAAAAAATATTTCTTTATTTTAATTTTTGGTGGCAAATTTCTTTGTTTTAAGCTCATTTTTTTGTGTTTATGGTCATTTTATGTTGCGTACAAGGCACATGAGGGCACATGATTTCTAAGATAAGCTACAGTTGTTTGGGGTTATGCTTCTGCAATTTGGGGATAACATTGTGTAATTTTGGGCAATCTGTTGATGCTCGAGTGAATGACAGATATTAATGCTACCTACATTTTTTATAAATAGTGAAAATAGGGTTTTTGAAGACAAAAACCATCCAAGATTTGTTTTTGTACCATAGTTGTAAGACTCCCAAGATCCTTTCTGTATCACTTTTGCTTCAAATTTCCCTAGTATTACTTTCATATGGTTTTCTATATAGTGAAAGTAACCTTGTTTTTTGGTTGACTGTTGCAAAAGACTTATGTTTTTATGCTACGACACGTTGATCAAGGATTTGTTCTCTAAATCTCTCACAGTTGTGTGAATTTCATGGGGCATGTACTATGTTTTGAGGCGTTGGTGACAAGGTAGTAGTAAAACCTTCACAGGGTTTTGCATATAGTGAAACTAACATTTTAAATTGGTTGGTTGTTGCATAATATATAGTTTTTATGCTATCAGGAGTTAATTGGGCATTTTTTGCAATGAGAAGCAGAGGCTTCTAATAATATTTGGATTCAGGTTATACATTTATTGTCATCTTTGCATGTTGTTTTTCATTTACATGAACTTTTTTTCTTAGTGTAGTCACTCGAATGCAAATTTCTACCACAAAATTAACATCCTTGAAATGCAGTAGGAAAAATTTTGCAGGGTTTTACATATAGTGAAACTAACATTTTAAATTGGTTGGTTGTTACAGAATACAAAGCTTTTATGCTATCAGGAGTTAATTGGGCATTTTTTGCAATGAGAAGTGGAGGTTTCTAATCAAATTTGAATTCAGGTTATACATTTACTGTTCTCTTTGTATGTTGTTTTTCATTTCCATGAACTTATTTTCTTAGTGTGGTCACTCCAATGCAAATTTTTGTCATAAAATTAACATCCTTAAAGTACACTAGCTATAAAAAAATGCAATGTGTCATTAAAAACTCCTGGCTTTGCATGTTTCTTCTCAACCATGGACTGTAATTAGATTAGTCAATAACAAAAAGGGTTTGATTATTTTCAATCATGAATATGACTAACAGTTGAGATTAACACAACCCAACAAGCCCAGTTAACATTAATTAAAGCCTTTTAAAAACTTATAGTTATTATGTTTATGAGTTGAGTTTTTAGTTGGTTTCAATTTTGTTTCTTATGTAGCCATTCATTTTATATCTTACTCATGGTTTCAGATCCTAATTAAATCTGATTGTACAGAGTTTGGAATCCTTTCAAAACCAATTTTATCCTAACCCTAAATTAAAACCACTAATTTCTTTCCTAATGTGATTGATCAGAAGGAAGTTAGATTTTATTATTTACTAATTCATATACTTTCTACTTAAGAGCTTTCCATTTCTTATACATGATACTTTTCTTATGGGTGTTTCCTTCTTTAGGTGAGATTTTTTTTGTTTTTGTTTTAACTATTTGATGTGTTGATTGGCTTTTGAGTCTTTCCTCATTACAACCAAAGTTAGTTTAACTACTAATGTATGTTGTTGTTATACCTACTCCTAGCAATAACATCCTCCAATAAATAGTAAAAGTGACTATAGATATAATTAAATCAATTGACAAGCCCCACAAATCCAATTCACATGAATTTAGGCTAACCAATTGAATTGAAAAGCCCCACAAATACAATTCACATGAATTCAAGCTACCCAATTTCTCCCCAGATGCATTTACTTAGCATAGTCATGTAGTTTCAATTATACATTGGATAGAATAAGATGGCTCTAATTGAGCCCCACAAACCCAATTCCTCATCAATTATAATTGATTACGGTAAATTTTGGTTCTCTTAGTTTCAATTTTTTAGTAATTCACTGAAATGAATTCGTTGAGACTAATCAAGCCCCACAAGCCCAATTCAAATAATTGAAACTATATGAATGGTTCACTAATCATAAGTTGGAGTTTAATTAGTCTCAGATTTCAAGTATACATTAATTAAGACTAATTGAGCCTTTTAAATGCCTCTTATCATAAAATTGAAGCTATTTATATCTAATTGAACCAATCAAAGATCCCTAAATTGAAAGAACTTATGAAACAGTAGTAATGTGATTGCATTGATTCATACCAAGAGAGGAATAGGAAGATAATAACAATAGATCTATTTCTGGAAGAGATTTTGTGCACATTCTCTATACAACAACACACAGCCTCCCATTGCATTGGTTGACAACTGAGAAACCACAAGGACTATGGTTGTTGCACTTCCCAGCCACAATGCAAGGCTTCTTGGAAGAGTGCATTCTCCATGCTCATATTTCACCTGATCGGCCTTCAAATGTAGTAAATTCAGATAATTAGAAGATAAATTAATTCTGGGTTAGTGATATCTAAACATCCATGAATGTCAATTTGGGCATAATTTAAAATTTTTAGGGGATAATTTGAAGAAAGGGGCAAATCAACACACTAATTGCTTACCTTGGTATGGTTGAATTCAGAAGCAATGGAAGTGGACAGAGAAATGAGACCCAACAGTCCTAAAAATAGGCAAAATCCCAACTTTTTTCTCTGCATATTGGCCTACAATTCATCTCCTGATACCAATTCATTCCAATTAAGGTCCCTTAAATAAATAATATTTCTTAATCAAAAATCTTATTGTGCAGGTTATTATGTATGTGTGCATCAGATTGTTGGCACCCAATCCCCATCTGATCTATCTTCCCTACCAAAAGCTTTTCTTATACTTCATCTCTGTCATTTTCTTTGATTTGATTTGTTTTTGCAATCATTTTAATTAGATGAGGTAGATAGAGAAATGGAGGTTCCTGCTTATAAAATTATAAAATGTTTTTTTACCTATGTGGGGCCTTTGTCCAAATTATGCTCACTTTAGCTTTAATACAAGAGGCCTAGACATTTCATTAACTGAGCTATTGATGTGTATTGCATATCTATATGAGTGTATCCCTTCATCCTTTCTTAAAAGCTTTATTCTTTACTGTCTTGGATGGATATTGATGTCTTTTGAAGTGGGTGAGGAGAAGAAGAGGGTTGGGAGAAGGAATTATAGGTAAAATTTTTATTCTATTAAAATATGTCCTACCTTTAAGATACCTTCTCCCCTCTTAAAGATCAAAAAGACTTTTTGTTCTTTACGAATGATGTTTCTTTGCAGGGCTGCAAGAAAATGAAAGCAGCCAGAGATTATCCCTGGTGTGACTTCATCCCTATTATAATCTGGATGTGCAGTGAGCTCATAGATACTTGCCACTTCCTCCTTGTCAAACCCGTGAGGTTCTTCTGGATGTTGGATAGTCTTTACCTATTTTACCCTTACTGTTTGCTCTTTTGAATCTACACTTTTCACAACTCCTATTTGGATGTAATTAGAATCCAGGAACAATGGAAAGAAAAAGAAGATCAAAGCCAAGAGGATGAAATTCTTCAACCAAAGATTTTCCTTGACGAAATTGAATACTTACTTATAAGATAGGCTTGACAATGATTCTGATAAAAGAGATTTGAAAAGGTTAGCACATGCCACCAACCTACTTAGGAGTTCATAGTGATCCAGTTTAAGTCTGGATTTTAATAAACATAAATAGTCCCTAAAAGTATTATCAAGTATTTAAATGCATTGCTACCAAAACCACAATAATCAGATAAGATGACTAGGAATTGCAAAAAATCCAACTAACAGTTGTTCTCCATCAATTAAACACAAGCACCAACAAATTTTCATTGGTGTGACCTCTGCCCTCACTTTTACTCCTATAAAGAAAATATTTTAGTGCATCATCATGTTCTTGCAATTGTAAACTTCTCTAGCTCATACCTTCAAAATCCCTTTATCCCATATTGAGCTAGAAGCTTCTCACCATTTTTTGGATAATAAACTTTGTATAGTATTACTTTTAACTTATCTCATATAGTTTCTTTCTAGATAATGGTAGACAATAATCCAATCAACCATCCATCACCAAGCATCATCGACATCTCTACCTATGATTCTAAGAAGATGACCCCAACATCAACTGTTGTATCTACTTCGGTTGATTGGATGGGACCTAACTAAACCAATATTATAGCATTGTCAAATATGTTGCACCAAACTTGTGAAGAAATAAGTGGATGTATAATAGATACAGGTCTGAATGCAACTAATGTGCAACATATTCAAATCGTAAACATGCAAGATGCTTCAAGAAGATTCTATGTGGTTTGTAATAAATTGGAGGGACTTTGCAACCTCCTACAGGAATTGTCTTATGACAAATATTACAACCAAGGAAGCACAAATGAAATTAAAGTTGCATTTCAAAGGTTTTTCTGAATCCATCTAATTGTCCACATACATCAACACATGTAAATAGCTATGTAGGAGATGAACATCCTTTGTAAAATTTTGACCTGTATTTTTTCTATATTTAGACTCCTTGTTATATGTATAGATCTTGACAGCATTGGAAGTCTCCTTCATTTGGAATGGGCATGATACAAGAAGAATTGCCTAAACTTCCTAAATAGTTTTGTCTTTGTCTCATTTTTTGTATAGGAGGCTTCTCAACTATTTCGGTCTCCTTTGTAGTGTTTCTCTTATGGTGATAGGAACATCTGTATGAGGATTATACTCTGGCCCATTAGGGTTCTTGTTTTCTTCTGGCACAAATTTGGAATAAGAATTCTACTATTCTCATATTTTAACTATTGTTCAATTTTGAATCATCAATTACTAAAAAATGATGAGATTTAATAGTTAGGATAATCACATAATTTAAAATGATTGATAATCTCATAATTTGTAATATTCAACTTACATGTTTGAACTTTGTTTGGTGTCTATTCTTCCAAACATGTATAAGACTTGTTTGATTAATTTATTATCATAAATATATGACTAATATACTATCTCAATAACTAGAACTAGTGTAGCTTGTTTTACTTCATTTCTCTAATGATCTAATCTAGAGATCTTTTACTAGATTTTGTAAACCATTAATTAATTTATGATTAAATGTCAGATTGTGTTGTTGTTGACCATCTCATTCCAAGTATTGAGGCTCAAACTTAGAAAAAACTTAGCAAGCTTCTTTTTTACTTGAACTTGTTGTAAAACCTCATTGAAGACTTGGCAGCTTAAAAATATATAATATCTTAAATTAATTATTTAAAATTGTACCATGTTTCTCTTGGAAAACTCAGCCAAATCTGTAACTCATGGCTACAGACTTGTTGAATCCCACTGAAACTCAAATCTGTGAGTTCTCTGTGTGACTCAACAAGTCTCAACATAGTCTAATACTCTGAAGTGCTATTACATGTTGGGAAAATTGCAATTTTTACTACAGAGTGCACAGCCTCTCCCACCTCATTTTTTTGCTTCTTATATCCTAAATTCTTAATATTCTTAAGAATATTAATGGCTAACGTATACATATTAAACTGGTGGATGATTTCTTTGTTATAATTGACAAAAATAAAACATAGATTGTCCAATCATCTAATGGTAGAGAGATAGCTCTTATAACCTATGTACACCAAGATGCAACATAGAAATCAATACACCAAATCTTGGGGACCAATAAATGCATTTCTAATGTCGTCAATCCTTCAATCATTAACATCAAAAAACATTAAAATATAATAGGACAATGACTAATATTTTCTATTTAAAATGATTTTGTAGAAACAACCTCACCTCACACACCATGTCTACAGATTTAACAGAAGCTACAATAAGCATCAACAATAGTGAACAAACCAATTTGCACACCATGACTAAGAAATTGAGTACAAATGCAATAAGCATAATCCATAGAGAACAACTGGTTCATGAACCAATTGTACAAATAATAGCCATCTCCAAGTTTGTACATAGAGATGATTGCAACATACAATACAAATTATATGTATCAGATGGACTGCATAGCCAAATAGAATCATTACCAATGAGGTACAATCATTTTGTCATTGCAAAAGACATAGTTGTTGGGATGTTGATATGTTTGATAAAGTATAGTAGTCCAAAAATAAGTACATACCGGTTAGTAGAAATAAATTTTTTAACCAATTAATAAAGAAAATTATTTTGCCAATTGCTAAGCATTGAAACTATTTTATATTAATAAGTACACTTTTGACAACTATGTAGGTGGAATGTCATTAGTGATCTTCAGATCATATCTACAATGCAAGAGATATTAGGAAAACCACTACCTATTGAACCAGAGAAAGATCACCACACAGTAGGAAAACCACTACCTATTGAACCAAATTCTCCTCGCTTTACTAGTACTATGATGCCAGAGCCATTAGTTCATTGAAAGATACTATTTGGTATACAATCTCCACTAACCAAGTCATAATCACCTACTACAATTACACCTATTAAGAACTTGAATCCATACCAACCAATCTAGACCATAAAAGCTCGTGTCACCATGAAGAAGGAAATACAACATTATACAAACCAAAAAGGAAGTGGCAAACTTTTTAGCTTCGACATAATAGATATAGAAGGAACTGAAACAAGAGTTACATGTTTCAATGAGGCAGCCAATATTCACTACCACAATATACATGTGGTGCAATATATACAATCTCAGGTGGAGCAATAAAGACTACTAATAAGAATTATAACAAATTGAATAGTGGATTAGAAATTTCTCTGGAAACTAACTCAAAAGTTGAAAGCATTGTGAAGATGATCTGTTAATTCCAAAGAACCACTTCACCTTCACACATATTAGTGAAATAATGACAAAGACCAACAACACAAATATTAATACAATTGGAGTTGTCACATATGTCAATTCAACATCAACAATAAGGAGAAAAGATGGCATAGAACTACTGCATCGTAGTATAACATTGTTAGATATGTCTGAGAAATATATATATATATATATATATATATATATATATATATATATATATATATATATATATATATATATATATATATATATATATATAGATCACACTTTGGGGACCAATAGCACAAAAGATAGGTCGTCAGATAGAAGAAAAGTACCAAAAGAAAGAAACAATTATCCTCGCAGCTAAAAATTATCATGTTTCTGAATATAATGGAAAGGTGCTCAGCACATCAACTAATACTAATATAGAAATAGACCTATAATTGCAACAGATATTAGATTTGAAAAAATGGTTCCAAAAAAGTGGATGTAACTTGACAACTACTACAACAAGGCTCAATGAGACATCTACAACTACTTCGCAGATGACCATCTTAGATATTTAGGAAAAGAATCAAGATACAACTAAATCCCTCCAATGTATGTTAAGAAAAACATCATTATTCATCAAAAAAGATAAGATTTACTATCCAGCATGCCCCAATCAATCAGGTGGATGAGAATGAAAAAAATCCTTAACTCAAGATAATGAAGGCAACTGTTATTGTTCAAAGTGCAATTTAAACCCAACTGACTGTAATTATGGGTATACACTACAAATCAAGATTCGGGATCATATAGGCACAATGTGGGCTATTGCATTTGATCAAGGAGCAACACAATTGATGAATATGTCTGCAAAAGACTTGTACACCTTACAATTTAACCATGATGTAGAAAAAAAAAGTGAATAGGTCATAAGAGATGTCCTTAACTGGGAATATGTTTTCACCTTAACGTGCAATAAAGAGATGTACATAAATGCAGCCCGAATAAATGCAATCATAACAGGGGTGCAAAAAATAGATTTTATTGCTGAAAGTAGTAGCCTACTTTCCAAAATCCAAGAAATATCATCCGCTACAAAGAACAAATAGAACCTTCTAATACATTGGCATATGTCTACTTCAATCAATGTAAATTGTATATTCCTCTTTCTTGTACATTCTACACCTCTACAGAAGCGTCTACTCTTCTCCATGTAAATCATTTTATAGAAATTTGTAAAAATATAAATTTTTGTAACAAGTTTGTTGAGAAAATAGTACACATCATACATCTGAATTTCCATTATGATGGTTATCAAACTTTACTAATATGTGATTATGCTTGAATTTATTTTAGAGCATTTTTCAAAAATAATAAAACATAATATAAGTGGGATCAATAGACATAATGAATCAACATCTTTACAAACAAACCATGCTACTAGAAAAAAACAATAACTATAGCAAAGGAAAGGCTTCTCCTTTTAATTACTTAGTAATTTACTGACTATATTTTAGATGACCTATCCATCAATGGATACATAAGTTACATTTATAAGAAAATGAACTTGTTAGTTTTGTGTTGAATTCAAGTATGGTTGAGACTATCAATTACAAACAAATATGTGATGAAATATTAATCTTATTTTTGTTTATCATCTCCTCCCAATGATTTCATTTTTTCTCTATATAAAAAAAATAAATTGTATTTACAATCTTCAACATATGGAAACTTTTACTAAAAATCACCTCCCAGTAAATCAACTTTTTGAGATCCAATGAAAAAAAAAATTAAGAATACTATGCATGTAATAAAGATATGATAGTTGCGAGCAGCCATGCACAAAAAGATTACAAGTTTCAATTCCTGCACAAGAAATAGAAGCACGAAGTATTGAAGAGGCAGCCACAAAGAAACAAACAACTTGATTATAGGAACAAACATTTGAAGCTCAACAAACTCCATTACAACAACAGACAAATAGTCTCCTAAAAAATCCTAATTTCAAGCTCGAACAACAAGAAAGAAGAAAAAGATATCAAGAATACTACGTATGGAATAAAGATCAATAGCTGTCTGTAGACGAGTGAAAAGATTAGAGAAAATTTCAAATCCTTTGCAACAACTAGAATCACAAACTACTAAAGAGACAACCACAGAAAAAAAAAAGTTACATAATTACAGGACCAACCATATGAAGCGCAACAAATTCTATAGTACCCCTCCATAGTTTGCTTTTATGTTATCCTTGCCAAACTCTTTTACGCCTTTTGTATGTGTGCTTTGATATTTCAGTGTTATTATGATTTTGGATGTATGTCATTTCATGGTGAATCTTTAATAAATGGATGTTTATGATGATTATATTGCCTCAATTATATGTTTCTACTTATGATGATGTTATACTTGTTTCAAAATGTTATTTATAATGATGATTATACTTACCCCATACTTGCATGTGTATGGTGTTCATGTATGCTTTTATATTTATGTTTGATGTGCTTGATGTGGTTGAGGGACAGAGTCGTAGTTGCTTGCGAGATCTAAATGATCGACCGATCCCCACCATTGTCTGTTATATCTCTATACATATATGCACATGCTAATCTCTTATGCAGGTTTGCAGGTACCGGGCATCGACTTCCCTGAATTATCAGGATGAGCGTGCCCTATCGCTAATCTCAATGGTAAAAGAGGGGAGATAATATTCAGTTCCAAATCCTAACCTAAGCCAATTATTGTCCTAAAATAGTGGACAAGATTACGTGTTTCCAACTTTCTAAACTTGTCCAATTAACATGAGTTTATACCTATGTCCTAAGTATGAATGTGGGTCTTTAGGTCTTTTTGATTCTTTGGATTTGTGGTGTTTGGTGTGATTTTTGTATTTAGATCATTCTATTTTTTTAGCTGTGGGTTATCATTTAATTGATAATTAAATAAATGTAAATATTTAGTTTAATTATTATTTTTATTGTATAGTGGAAGCAATAAATTAATTGGGGGTAAAAGTACAAACCTGGGTCACACTTTTATAAAGGAAAAGGATGACAACATTCAAATTTTTCAACTTTAACGACATAAAAGTGGTATTTGTGTTTAGAATTTGAAGATGATGTAAACTAATGAAATGTGTAAAATTTGATGAAGTTTACGCTTATAATTTTTTAAAAAAAATTTCAACAAAAATTGACATGGTTTTTTAATTTTTGAAGTCCATTTTTTTATTGCTGAAATATGCTGAAAATCTAGGGTCTAGTTCATGTTAAAAAACTATATGCAAATAATATTTTTTTCCTCTGATTCCATAATATGTTTTAGATGACATGTATAGCTAATGCATAAACAAACAAAGATTGGATTTCGTTATATATTTTGTCTGTTATAACTATCCAAAGTTGGTGTTACTTGAAATCAATAGTTTTTAGTTCACGTGCAGTTTTCCCTATCAAATCTACACCATTAAATAAAAAATTTACATATTCTTGAAGAGGACTCTCTCCTCTAGTGTTAAATATAAAGTTTTAATTTTTTTGACATGATTTGTTATTTTTAATATTTTCGAACGAGCGTGTTCTTAAATGTTAAAATACCTACTTGAAGTATTTTCAACTTATAATATATTATATGAAATCAAAACATGATAAAAATTACATGACCATAATCTTGACTACGAGCTCTACAAAAGGGTATTTTTAGATTTTACAGAAAGGTAAATTTTGACAAAGAATTTAGGTCCAGAAGGGAGAACTTGAGAGAGCAACCCTTTTTTGCTAACTTGGCTGCCAAATAGGATTCCACATGGGTCCGGCCGGACTAGGTACGACCGGACCCATTAAGCAACCAAACAGGGTCCCATGCACGACCAGCCCCTAAAATCTGAATTTTCATAATTCACCCGATTTTTTAAATAAAATCAATTTTTTTAAAGATTTTTAATAGTTTTATAAAATTTATAAATTATTTTAATTTTATTTGTAAGAGTTAAGTGGTTTTTATCTTGAATTAAGTGATTTTTAATAGTTTTTTGAATTTATTAATTATTTTAATTTTATTTTTTGGTATTGCATGTCAAGTTTTGATTTAGTGTTTTCAAGTTAACTGATTCTTTTTCTATTTTTCACAAGGCAGTTTACCTGTTTATAGTGTTGCATGTATTGAAAACTTTATTCGGTTTACTTTATTAAGAGGATTTTGGCTAGTATTCGATATATAGGTTTATAGATTCTGAGATTGAATTCGAGGATTGTGAAAGCTTTGGGAAATTTTAGGGTTGTTGGATTGTTCTTTGCACGGTTTTTATCAAGTGATGATTTAAGGTAGGGTTTGAATTTTTTTTTTGCAATTATTCTGTGGAAAATATTGTCTTCATTGTGTGTCCAAGATAGGTTGATGATTTTGGAGTAATTATATTTTTTTCATTGTCCTTGAGAAATTTTGCAAGATTAGATTGTTATGATTTTGTGAATGATAAATATGTACATATTTTGTTTGCTTATGAGCGTAAGCTTTTATAGAAATGTGTGTGTTTTTCCTGTTAAGTGATTCTTTTATATTTTTCAATCTGAACAGTTTTTGCAATGGGGAATAAAAGGAATAGATTAAGAAAATATGATTGAACAAAGGATGACAAAAAATATCAGACAAAACATAATCAAGATCAACTTGTTGAAGTTCAGGAAGAACCTATTTATATTCAGGAAGATGCAATTCAAGAAGGGGAACAAATTGGTAGTTTTAGAGCTAAAAATAGATCTTTTGACATGGGCAATTTGATGGAGATGAATGAGGATTCTTTTTTAAGTCAAATTCCATCTGAAGAAATGTTATCTGAAAGTACAATTAAAACTCATTGCAAAAAACTTTGGGATGAATATTTTGAAAATAAAAGTATGGTTGCAAGAGCTCAATTATTTGTTAGGTTATTCAGGAAAAAACAAATGACTCCTGTTTTGGAGTTGTTGGGTGTTGACAACAAGAAAAACTCAGGAGAAAATGTAAATCGAACAATAGTTCAAAATTTGCAAGATGCATTGAACAACATTAATAACTCAAGTCGAGGAGCTGATTTAAGTGCTGCACATAGAGAAATTATGACTACTTTATCTAGTAGGAGGTTGACACAGAGAAGACAAGTGTATGCAATTTCTGATTTACTGAATGTATCTACAAGAACTATTCAAAGATATATCATGAAGAGAAATATGTTAGATGAAAACATTGAAAAAAATTGGGTAAATATTTATAGGCTTCCTCGAAAAGATAGAATTTCTGAACATGCAAAAAAATAGGTCATTGAATATTGGACCGCTCACTCTCATGTTTCTTCTAATAGAAGGGATACAATACAAATGAAAGATGAAGAGGCTGGTATGAAAACTGCACATCCAAAACATTTTATAGATACAACACAAAGTGAATTATTTGAAGCATTCAAAAAAGAATTTTCAAACGTGAAAATATGTCAAAGAATGTTTGAGAGGTTGTGCCCTTGCTTTGTACGCATAAATAAGGTTCATGAAACTTATTGTTGAAATCATGTTGAGTTTCATCTATATTTGCAATCATATAAAAAAGTTATGGTAGTTCTTGATTCAAATATGGTCATCCCTAGAAGTACGACACAATTTATGAAGTCTATTTTATGTGATAAATTAGAAGATTCAAATGAGTTCAAAGTACAATGTATAAAGAATGCATGCAGTGATTGTGGAGATTTGCATAAATTTCCATTGCAAATTGAGAATATTAATGTTTCAACACCTGTTTTGTGGAAAAGATTTGAATATGAGACATATCGAACAAAGAGCGGAGATGAATCCAAAAAAAATTTATTGAAGGAGAGTGAATTGCCCTACCTTGATTTTATGACCAGATTTCATACTCTAATTTATCCACATATCCAGCATTGTCATGGTGCACGATGGTAGGCTAAATAGTTTCATGATTCCAAAGATTGTTTTCCACCTGGTTGTATTCTTTCAATTGTAGATTTCTTTGAGAACTATACATTTTCCCCTCAAAAAGAGCTTCAAGCTCAATATTATCATTCTGATCAGGTTGCAATATTTGTGCAAGTGACCTATAGACATGCACAATATAATTTGGATGGGGTAGAAAGTCCCGATCCAAATGAACGCATTATCATCAAGGAGGTTCATTTCTATATCATTGATGATAAGGTTCATGATAGAAGCTATGTGGCTCATTGTTTTGCAATGTTTTTTGAAGATATTACGAATCGTGGGATAAATGTCTCACAACACTGGATTTGGTCTGATGGTTGTGCAAGTATACATGTATAAATACTTCAATTTATTTTTATTGTCATTTAATTATTTGTTAAATTATTAAAAGATGACATGTATGTATGTATGTACAACTTAATTTTTCAGGACAATTTAAATCTGCAAAAGCCTTTAATTGGCTAGCCATGCAACATGCTAGACGCAATGTTAAGTTTTTGTGGAACTTCTTTGAAAGTGGACATGGAAAAGGAGAGCATGATGGAGCAAGAGCATGTGTGAAGCGTGCACTTCGCCAACATGAACTTGCAGGTACAAATGGTGTTCAATAGTTAAATATATATGTATATATAAACTTAAAATAATATAATTTTAGCTTAGATCTCCATTTTCTTT
Source organism: Chamaecyparis obtusa (assembly GCA_027943335.1). Lineage (NCBI taxonomy): Eukaryota > Viridiplantae > Streptophyta > Pinopsida > Cupressales > Cupressaceae > Chamaecyparis > Chamaecyparis obtusa. The sequence goes on along the minus strand of BSBK01002634.1, from coordinate 206,867 downwards.
AAACTGATAATTCAGAAATGTACAAGTAACATGATAGATAATTCAAAGAAATTTTTTGAATGGTGTCAAAGTCATTTTTCTCCTCGGGACACCATATACAACAAACGTTATTTTTGGGAAGTGAAAGGTAATTTATATTTTGTTGTAAAATTTTAAATTAAATTTTGATTTCGTGTTCATGTTTATCTTTTTATAATTGTTGATCTAAACATGTGCAACTTTCATTTCATATTTGTAACAGATATAGACCGATCTAATCCTTACAATTGTCAAACAATTGTTGGTATTAGAAGTTTACATCAATTGATCACTACAGGACAACACAAGCCTCTTTTGATTCAAGTAAGAGAAAAATCATGTTTTTGTGCTCACTGCATTGAGGACAATCCATTGAGTCATTGTGATAATATTGCAAATAGATATGTTTCACGATGGGATATGAAGGAGTTAATCAAAATGCCTCCTTATGAAGATGATGACATTGACATAAACATTCATGATCCTATATATTCAACTGATTATGAGTGTGTTTCTGATTTAGTTGTTACAGGTATGTGCACATACATGTTATTTTATTTAATTTTAATTTATTGTATAAGTGATGTTTAATTTTAATAAAATCTATTTGTATCTAGGTGATATTTTTGTTGAAGTTGCGGATCCTGACAACATAGAAAATGTAGATTATTATCTACTAAGATGCACGAAAGCAAAATACAAGTTGACAGAACAAACTGTTGATGGTGATGGACATAAATATCCAATTGGTTCAATTGTTATTGAAGGAACCTATTATCAGCAAATAAAGGTCGACAAAAATGGTGTTCAATTTATTGAATACCAGTCTCGCCAAAAAGTTCTACATTACAGTCACTTGATTATAGCAACAAAGTTGCAATTTGAGACATTGCCAAAAAGAAAAAATGTCAATCAGAAGTGGAGGTTGTCTATTGAAGAACATAAAAAACTTTTGGAGATAATAAAAGATAGAGAGGATCCAAACTATATGTATGGTGAGCTTTAGAACTCTATAAACTTCAGAATAAACTTCTTTTTGTAGCTCTTGTACTTTCATATATTTGAACTCTATAGTTTGAATTTTCATGTTTGAACTCATATATATGTATTGTATGTTAGTTAATTAATTGTATGCTTTGATTAATTAGTTAGTTAATTAAATGTATGCTTTGATTAATGATTTTGGTAATTAAGCTTTAGTTAATTATGATAGTTATATTACTTAATTATGTTAGTTACCTAATTATTTTAGTTACAAATTTACTTAATTATGTTAGCTACTTAATTATGTTAGTTAGATTACTTAATTATGTTAGTTAGATTACTTAATTATATTAGTTAATTTACTTAATTATGTTAGTTAGATTACTTAATTAAATGTATGCTTTGATTAATTACATCACCTTAACATAATGTATACATAACACATGTATAAAACTAAGTCTAAAAGATGAAATAACACATGAACATATAACATGTAACATGTATAAAATATCTAACATGTAACGTCTGAAATATGTAATGTGATGTATAAAATATGAAATAACACACAACCATATACCATGTAATGTATAAAATAAGAAATAATACACAACCATATACCATGTACATATATGAAATGACTAAAATATCTACATGTATAAAATGTCTAAAATGTCTACATGTATAAAATGACTACATGTATAAAATGTATATAATGTCTACATGTATAAAATGTCTAAAATGTCTACATGTATAAAATGACTACATGTATAAAATGTCTACATGTATAAAATGAAATATCTATGAAATGTTATAGCATGTATATATGAAATGTCACATGAAATATCTAAAATAGCATGGTCGCTCAACTAGGGCCATGTCCTGATCCGTGACCTGATGCCGATGCACCTTCTCCTGATGTCTATGTACAATAAAAAAAATATGTCATGCATACATACATGTATAATAAATTTTAAATACGTATTATCATAGAAAAATTGATGAATAGGATCGCGTGGAGTCTCTAAATATCCATATGGTGTAGCATCGTACATAACCTCCTAGAGTACACATATATATATAACATATATTAATCAAATTTCAAATATATGTGTAAGTTTTTTAAATAAATAAAAAATTTAATTTAATTATAAATATACCAAAGTGGTCTCTAATGCTCTCCCGAAAGCACTCAAACCGGACGAGTCTAATGATATAGCCGTAGGATCAATCCAGTCATCTGTAAGCAATGTAGTTAAAAGTTGATGACCTGGATGTGATGAAGTGGTCTGTGTGGTCTGATGATGAGCTATATGTGGTGTCATCTGCGGAGGAGCTGTCGATGGTGATGTAGTCACCTGAGGACCTGCCGGCAGTGCAGTCTGCTATGGAGGAGCTGTCAGTGGTGCAGTCTGTTGTAGAGGAGCTATCGGTGGTGCAGTCTATTACAGAGGAGTTGTCAATGGTGCAGTCTGCTATGGAGGAGCTGTCGATGGTGCAGTCTGCTATAGAGGAGCTGTCGGTGGTGGTGAAGTCATCTGTTGTGGAGCTGTCGGTGGTGCAGTCTACTGAGAAATGATATAGGACCTCACAAATGATGGAACCTCCCTGAGTGAAATCTCATCGAGCATCTGTATGGTTTGATAAGAAGAAAGAAGATCACTGGATAACAATGCACTCGTAGATCGTAAATGGTCTATATTTGATATAGCTACAACCTCCAGGGGAGATGGTATGTCGACTATATCATATAAATCAGGTGCACTAGAAGATGCATCCTATGTAGGTGAAGGAATGCTGGAATGAGACCGTAACATATATCTCCCCACACGATCAGAGGACATCTCGTGAACCTGTGTGGCAATAGTCACTATACTAGAAAAAACATCCATCCTCACCGTGACTGTTGGTGCTCAAAAATGCTGGTCATTTTGAGGCCAACTAACAGGCATAATAGATGCCTCTGCAATTTTGGTTTGATTGAACCAAGGCTGGTAGGCCTAAATTGAGTACACTGTCTAACTGCACAAACAATGTGCGTAAACAAAAAAAATTCTTCCAAAGGGGTTATTGATCCTTGGAAGATATATTAACCTAATATCCTAATTGGAAAATATTTAAAATATTTAGTCTATTGCTATGAACTAATGCTAAACCTAATTTAACATTTTGAAAAAGGATAACAGATAAAGTATAAAATGTAAGTCACGGAGGAATAAAAATGACAATTTCAAATAAACGAATAGACCAGTGCCTTATACCAAATTGAAAATAGAGTCAAACACATTCAATGTAATTGGAGATGGTTTTAAGATAACTCATTTTTGTAAAATGAGACCATCACCCTACAAGCTACTATTAAAACAAAATTTACAACAATTTATACAATACGTCCTAAGATTTTTAACTCAACTTAAGAGCCCAAAGGAAACAGTAACAGGTTCCCAGAACATGCTACCATTATTCAAATTGTAAAAATTAGTCATAAAATAATGCATAAAATAGACAACACAGTAGGATACCTTGGCTAAAGAGTAATCCGAGAAACCAATTGAACATAAAAACTATATAATCAATAAGGCATGAGTACTTATCAGATATCCGTGCATAAGATCTTGAGACATTAAATTCCAGTCCATGAGAAGTAGTATTTTTGCGTGATAGAATTGTCCCTTATCTTTACAATTTAGTGGGTATAAATATAAATTTCAATGGTTTCCTGTGAAAGGACATGCCCTTTCACAGGACCTAATCACACAACTAACCCTAAAATATGCATAATAAACTATTTCAATGATTTGTTCAGGAAAATCTTTCCCCTATAATTTATCTTTGTTCTTCTTTAGGTGCTCCGTGTATTAATAATCCAATGTTTAAGTTCCTGCACGAAACACCTAACATTAGATAATATTTAAAAATCATTACATTCATACTAAATATGGACTTTAAAAATATTCAATCATTAATTTTATGAATAAACATTTATACAATCATAATATAATTCGTACAAATGCTTTTGATAAATAAAATAATGCCAATAAAGTTAAATAAATAAATATTTAATCATAGACATTTATTTTATTTATCAACGCATATAAAGATATTATTAACCCCTAAAGTTAATACATATGAATATAATGTTTAAATTTAAAACTCATTTTAAAATAATAACCAAGGTAAATATTAAAAATAAGGATAAAAATTAACATCAAAATATATCAAAACTTCAAACAAATTAATATACATCAAATAATAAATTCACTTCATCATATATTTTTAGTTTTTGGGTAAAACACAAATTAGGGATAAAATAATTATAAGTGATTATAACATACAAAAATTCTCCCTAATAAACAATATATATTTTAATAATTTATTTTGAAGGAAATATGATTATCTTAAATTTATATATTTATTCACACATATACTCTCGAAGAATAATGTAGAGTAGTTGGTATGGGGATAGATTTGGGTAGTTAGGTAAGAAAAAGGGAATGGGTTGAGAGGTCGAGTGTTCAACTCCCTCTCCCCATTATTTTTTTCTTTTAACATTAAAGATAATATATAAATAAATAATAATCACATTATTACAAAAGATAATTAAGAGATAGATAACTCCCTGTGTGAAAGGTTATTTTAATCTCTCACCTGCACATACAATAAAGATAAATAAATACTTTCTCCTAACCCTCTCGAAGAAAATAAATAGATTAACTGGTTAGGGGGTAAGAGGGTAGATAGGTAGGAAAAAGGTCGGCTCGAGAGGTCAAGTGTTCAACTCCCTCTTGCCGCCCTTTTAGCCCAATTTTATACATATTTTTTATTTTTTAAAATTATTAATATCTAAAACAAATATGCATAAAATAAGACATTTTACAACCTAATACATGAGAGTGAAAATAATAAATGCACACCCCTTTTATCCATTTTAATCTTTTTATCAAAGGAAAATTATATAAAAATGAAAATAAAACATCATACTTCCCTAACGTTTCGTATATATTTTTGCCTAAGTTTTTAGGTGCCAATAGTGGCTCCAATTGGGGACGTGTGTCCATACCTGGACACAGTGAGAATCTAGACTTCTCTGGAGGAGCAGACCACTCGAAACATAATTTTAATAAAAATTATTCAAAATCACTCATATGAATCTGAGGGTTAAATTGAGAACAAAAATAATAGAAAAGCATTAATCTCATTAATGATTCTCTATTAAAATATTTGATAATAATATACTTCTCTTTTTAAGAAATTTGATATACAAACCCTAAAGATAAAATAATACTTTTACCTTTCAAAATATCAAAATAATGAAAAATTCTTACCTTGATACTTACCTTTTGTTCTCCAAATGATTTTAGGGTTAGGGTTTTTGCTCTTGAAATTTGAACGATAAGTTTATATTATCTTGCACAATTTTACTAGTTTTGATCCATCTGCAAGCCTCGGCTACTCAGCTGCCTTCAGAAAATTATCAAATGGACTTGTTGTCGGAAGCCGCATTGCTTGCCATGGTTCATGCGGCAATTGTTCATGATCAAAGATCCTTGAGATCAGAACTTTTCCCGCTCCTTAATTTCTTTGTGTATCTATTGTCAGAACCTTTCCATCGTTCTTTTCAAAGTTCTGAGGTATGCCTGTGCTTCCTAGTTCTTCATTAACAGGAAATGTCAAAAATAAAGTATCCGGATTTTCCTCTTGGTTCATCCAAACAGAGAGTTTTCTTCATCTACTAGAACCAAAAGCCTTGCATTGGCTAGCCATTGTACTGAAAGGAAGGGGTGATGTCGATACAGCTGCACTAACAACTTGTCCCACTGTTTGAAGTGTCAATTCCAGTAGCTGACCAACACTTATAATGTTTGGTGGAGCAGAAGGAACTAATGCCTTCGAGAGAAGATGAGGTAGATCAGTGCCAGATGTCTCACCTACAAGGTCATCATCCATTGATGAACTTGCTGGTAATACCTCATCATTGAAAATGATTCCTTAGAAAACATTGGTTTATGGCTAGATTCTAGAAGCAGTTGTGGACCAAAGGCAAATTCATCATCTGGCGAAAATGTTTCTGATAGTTCTTTAGCTATACTTGACTCTTCTTGATCAAAGATTGTAGATAAAATTTGTATCAGGTTATCAATAAGACCCTGATTGGATTCATTTTCTAATAGCATCAGGGCTGAAAGTGAGGCTAAAGCTGCACAATCATCGAATACCGATCCAAACTCCTTGGTATCTATATTAGAATTTACAATCAGCTGGAGATCTTCCAGAAGCTCCAAGTATGGATCCACAATAGAATCTCTAAGTGATGCCCTACATGCATCAATTATCTCCGGAATTTTATAAGCCTTGGCTGTAAATGCTAGCATGCCTATTGACAGTGTAAATAATGATCTACGCCTTGATGGAGGTAAAGAACTCGTTGGATCAATTGATATAACCCTTAGGGATAAAACAAGTTGAAAAGATCGGATAATTAAGCAATGATTTGAGTTCTTCATTTGTGAAAAGAGAAATGTTAGGCGGTAAGTATGAGCAATTGCTTCAAAGTTTGGAGGCATGTTATTAGGTAAGTTTTCTTGAATCCAAAGTGCAGAAAGTAATTGAATTGTTTGATCACAAGAAAGCCTCATTGCACCCACATCATTCACCATTGAGCTACTTGAAATTTCTCGCATATCAGGAACATAAAGATTAATGCTATAAAACCTAGCGCGGCTTTTGCGAAAATCATCCTGCCTCCATTCTTCCTCAATTCCATCGCTTTCCTTGTTAGTGTTGATGGATTTTTGATATGAGGTCTAGGATTTCCTAAGTCACAATTTGGCAGAGAATCTCCACCCCTCCCCTCACATCTAAGAACTTCTTTCACCCAATTATGAGGTGAATCACATCTTTCCTGATTACGTCCTGGATCAACTGTGGGAAAATGATAATTGTCCAAAGTAACAGAGACAATATCATCAAAAGTAGTAGAAATGTGTGAACATTCCCCCATCAACCAAACCATTGTAGAAAGAGCCTGTAGACCAACAGCTTTTAGATGATGACATCTACTGTAATCCCCATTCTCAAAAGCAAGCCCACAGAGCTTAGAAAGCAACCCATTCAAATTATGCATGTATGTCCCATCTCTCTGACTATAAATGAAATCATACAGCATCTAGCAACCCAAAATTCGCATATCATCTTGTCAATTCTGCTCAAGAAGTGTATGGATCATGCTCAGAAGACTGATAGAAAAAAGTGGCATCTGATCTTTGCATGATGAAAGTAATTTTCCATATGCAGTCATTATAACTCATATAGACCCAAAGTGCTCATTCCACAATTCTTTGTAGCCCCTATGTTCCAAGAGGTTGGTTATCTTTAGTATACACAATGGATTCTTTGCTGCATACTCGCAGAGTTTAGCAATTTTGCGATCATTCGGAGGTTCATCCTTAATGGTGGATCGATACCATCTTCCTTGGCTTTGTGGGAGTTTCCAATGTAACATAATTAATGATTGATTGGCTTTCCCTTGAGTTGCAATGCAAAATAAAAGCATTGAGATGGAGGACTCGTGAAAGCCCAAGACAGGTCGACATATAACCTGGAAGATCGCCTCCTTCCTGAGGTTTGCAATGCAAAGGGAAAAAGCAAGATAAAGCACCCGCCCGATGATGATCGTCCCAAAAACTCCCTCCAAAAACCATCTTGGTGTTGCAACACTAACAAACAAATAATATTTAGTATTGCTCTATAAAAACTACAAATTTTATTGTAATTTTTTATAAAAATAAATTTTTTATTGTAACTTCTTATAAAAATAAAATAAAATTGACATGAATAAAGCCATTTCTAGAATAAACCTATTTGAAAGTAACCAGTGTGAGTGATAACTATTCTTTCACAATATTTATAATTTATAATTATATGAAAATAAATGATTTTTAAATTTAGGGCTTTTCCCTATTCATTTTCAAATAAGAAAATACAAGCCACTTTAAATAAGAATATACTTCCCTCGAAAGTGAGCCCAGAACTTGGTTCATTCTAGCATATTTTCACAGGAAGCAATAAAGTAATTTTTTTTGGAAACCATATTGTATTCTATAAATTAATGATATAATATATACAAAAATCACAACGTAATATTATATATATATATATATATATATATATATATATATATATATATATATATATATCAAACTAAAAAATATTAATTTATAAACAAAATAAATGAAAATAAAATATAACACAGAAGGCAAAGATGACTCCCTGAAATAGATGCGTATTCAGGATGACTGAGAATCAAATAACCCAATGCTTGTACTTCCCTCTATCAAAGACTTGGTTTTGGTCCAGTAGCAACAAAATCATTCTAAATGTATCATTACTGATTAGATTACTATTTTGACCCACCTATTCATGATAACCTTCATGGTCAAAACCTGCTAGTGTCTTTTGAACTGGGAAGATACTGTTGTAACTTCCCTTATGTCTAATTTGAAGATTACCAATTCTACAAGCATTTGTCCAGCATATCCTCTGCATATGTGAGATTTTATCATTCCTTACTATTTCTGTAGAATAATCAAAATCACATTTTGTATCATGTTGAAAAAGACCACAAATTTCATTACATTGACCAAGAATCAGGATGCCATAATTCAGTCTTTTCTGACTTTGCAAAAAATTGGATGAGTGATTCCTATAATCAATTCCTTATGGAGTTTTTATACCCTCTATGGAAATATCTCCTCCTTGAGATATCTCCCCCTCTTGATATTCATCAAACACCACTCGATCATGCCCATCTTGATGGCTATAATAAAGGTTTAATTTATTTTCTATTTCATCAAAATGTATTGATTCACTAACACGCCTATCATGATAAATTGAGAAAAAATTCGAACCATTGTTCCTGACATATTTATGATATTCAATGTCCAATATATCTGAAATTTATTCTGTAGTGAGAAAATATTCCTCCTGATCATGATTCATAATGCATTCATTTTCTTCATCCTTGTCAATAGGGATAAATATACTTTTGATCCACTTCTTAATCATGGTTATAACATAATGAGATGAAATTTCATCTCCCTTCTGGATCTCCTCCCTGGGAATCCCCATTTTTCTTAAAATCTCATCTGGTTATTTTCTGAAATTCTTTGTGAATCTTTTCTTATCAGGGCTAAGTTCAGCGAACTCTCGGATTGATTTTTGTATCTGAATGTCAACTTCATCATCTTCTTCCTGATTTTGGTAATTGCATTGATTTATGTTTGAGTGAAAAGGATTTATATTGCCTTCATCACTCTGACGGTTAGGACCGGGAAATTGTTCGCAAGCAAGCTCCTGATCATCCTTGTCAGGCCACTTCTCAGGAGACACATAAAACATTTTCTTCTTCAATTTCTATTCAGTTTCAATTCAGTGAATGATTTTTTCTTTAGGGACCTTCTCCCTAACATAGGCTTTGCCTGATACTGTATTCTAGAGCCGCCACCTCACTTCCTATGAGGAATCAATAACTGTTCTAAATTCTTCTTCTCAGTAGAGTCTTTACAACTTAACCAGAGATTCTGAAACTAACATTCACTGATAGGTGTCCCTAGCAGAGTCACCAATTTTTTGGTGCTTGAAAATGCTGGTCATTTTGAGGCCAACTAACAGGCATAATAGATGCCTCTGCAATTTTGGTTTGATTGAACCAAGGCTGGTAGGCCTAAATTGAGTACACTGTCTAACTGCACAAACAACGTGTGTAAACAACAAAATTTCTTCCAAAGGGGTTACTGATCCTTGGAAATTATATTAACCTAATATCCTAATAGGCAAATATTTAAAATATTTAGACTATTGCTATGAACTAATGCTAAACCTAATTTAACGTTTTGAGAAAGGATAACAGATAAAGTATAAAGTGTAAGTCACGGAGGAATAAAAATGACAATTTCAAATAAATGAATAGACCACTGCCTTATACCAAATTGAAAATAGAGTCAAACACATTCAATGTAACTGGAGACGGTTTTAAGATAACTCATTTCTGCAAAACGAGACCATCACCCTACAAGCTACTATTAAAACAAAATTTACAACAATTTATACAATACGTCCTAAGATTTTTAACTCAACTTAAGAGCCCAAAGGAAACAGTAACAGGTTCCCAGACCATGCTACCATTATTCAAATTGTAAAAATTAGTCATAAAATAATGTATAAAATAGACAACATAGTAGGATACCCTGGCTAAAGAGTAATCCGAGAAACCAATTGAACATAAAAACTATATAATCAATAAGGCATGAGTACTTATCAGATATCCATGCATAAGATCTTGAGACATTAAATTCCAGTCCGTGAGAAGTAGTATTTTTGTGTGATAGAATTGTCCCTTATCTTTACAATTTAGTGGGTATAAATATAAATTTCAATGGTTTCTTGTGTAAGGACATGCCCTTTCACAGGACCTAATCACACAACTAACCCTAAAATATGCATAATAAACTATTACAATGATTTGTTCGGGAAAATCTTTCCCCTATAATTTATCTTTGTTCTTCTTTAGATGCTCTGTGCATTAATAATCCAATGTTTAAGTTCTTGCACGAAACACCTAACATTAGATAATATTTAAAAATCATTACATTCATACTAAATATGGACTTTAAAAATATTCAATCATTAATTTTATGAATAAACATTTATACAATCATAATATAATTCATATAAATGCTTTTGATAAATAAAATAATGCCAATAAAGTTAAATAAATAAATAAATATTTAATCATAGACATTTATTTTATTTATCAATGCATATAAAGATATTATTAACCCCTAAAGTTAATACATATGAATATAATGTTTAAATTTAAAACTCATTTTAAAATAATAACCAAGGTAAATATTAAAAATAAGGATAAAAATTAACATCAAAATATATCAAAACTTCAAACAAATTAATATACATCAAATAATAAATTCACTTCATCATATATTTTTAGTTTTTGGGTAAAACACAAATTAGGGATAAAATAATTATAAGTGATTATAACATACAAAAATTCTCCCTAATAAACAATATATATTTTAATAATTTATTTTGAAGGAAATATGATTATCTTAAATTTATATAATGGGTCATCCCACAATAGTGGGTTACACTTTTTGGTTTGAATTGACACTGACCTTCCAATTTTCAGAAAAACTTTGACATTCCGATGCATATTGTCGTTCAACCGTTCGAAATCGGAAAATGATGTAAACTAGAGTCCTTTTGGATTTTCTGTGTAGAATCTAAATATATATATTTTTTTTATTTTTAAATTAATTTAAATCAAAATTTCTTTCTCCCACAAAAACTAGTATGTTGCTGAAAATGGCATTTTCAAAGAGTTACCATGACTGCGTAATGCATAACTTTTTTTCTATAAAAGATATCAATGCGATTCTTTTGAATATAGTTTGGTAACATCCATACTGAGGGCATCCAATTGGTTTCAAGACATTATCACATTTTTTTCATATTTTATGTATGCTCAAAGTCGACCAAGCTATTTTTTTGACCTACTTTCACTGCGTAACGCATAACTTCTTTTGTATATATCGGATTTCAATTTTTTTTTTTTTGGTAGAAAGAAGACTCTAAGATGAAGGGCACTGATATTTTTCAAAATTTTTATTATATTTTCTACTATTTTCTATTGAACGTCAAAGTCATATGTTTGAATTGGCCAAAAAACCAACATTCGTTTCACGTCAAACAACATACACCTAATGAATTCAAAACTGGTCAAGAGTATAGTCGTTAGAAAGCTGACTCAAAGCACTTTTGTATGGACTCAAGGTCATTTTCTATATGTTTCATTTGACCCTAGCGCTTCAACCCCGAAACTCAGAAATGTGTTGTTTTCTATTGGCTTTTGACAAAAAGTCCTAGAAAGGAAGTTTCGAATGAAACTAATTTCATTTGAAACTTCTTACTTTCATTCGAAACTACTTTCATTCGAAACTAAAAAATGCTAACCCCAGGTTGACATCTGCGTCAACATTTAGGTCAAGAGAGTTTCGAATGAAAGCTAACTGGTTTCGAATGAAAGTTAAATTTAACTTTCATTCGAAACTCATGTCGGCCAATTTGGTGTTTTTTCATGATAGCGACGATCGCATATAAATATAAGAGCCATTTTCTCAATATTTTAATTCAAAGCTGCAAAATAATTCATATTTTACATATAAAAAAGACATTTGAAGGTGTATTTTCCTACATTTTGTGATATTTTAGTGGAATAATCATGCAAAAGTGATGGGGAATTAGAAAAGAAGGCAAAATAAGAGTGTTCAACATTACTCACCAGAAACTAAAGAGAGATTACGAAGAGAAGCTCGTGAAAGGTATCATCGTGTGAGACAAGGTGTGACCCTATCTCTCTCTCTCTCTCTCTTTGTGTGACTATATATCATAATTGATGATTAGGACATATGTTAATGAAGTTCATGTAAGCACATGATATTGCAATTTCTAATTAGACCTAGAATATATTCAATAAAGAGCATGTCTTATTAATAGCTACATATATTAGGACTTGAATAATATGTACATGTATACACTTGTATTAGTCAACTTAATCAGGCCTATTAGAGGTCTATTAGATCTATTAGAGCCTAATTAAGTTAGATTGGCATATTAGTACCGACATAGATGCAACTAGACCTATAACCCAAGTAGCTTAGATGCAATTAGATCAATTGGACCTAGTACCTAATTAGACCTATTACTTGACAAAAGGGCATATTAGACATGTATTAAGACCTATTCAAACCTATTAGGACATGTATCAAGACCTAAAGACCTATTAAGACCTATTAGACCTATTAGGACCTATTAGAAACCTATTATGTACCTATTCTAGGACATATTAGATGTACTTATAGTATTATACATCTATTAAGACCTATTAGACCTATTACTTGACCTATTAGAGGTCTATTAGACCTATTAGACATGTGTGTATTAATACCTATCAAACCTATTAGAACATCCATGAATACCTGTTTATCTACCTATTAAGCCCTATTAGACCTATATTAGGACCTGCTAGGAACCTATTATACATGTTCTAGGACATATTAGATGTACTTGCAGTATCATATACATGTATTGAGACCTATGAGACCCATTAGACCTATTAGGACCTATTAGAGGTCTATTAGACCTATTAGACATGCGTATTAAGACCTATTAGACATGTATTAAGATCTATCACACCTATTAGGGCATGTATCAAGACCTAAAGACCTATTATGACCTATTAGACCTATTACCTAACCTATTAGGAAAGTTAGTTTCATTATTCTAGGACATATTAGATGTACTTGTACAGTATTATACATGTATTAAGGCCTATTAGACCTATTAGGACCTATTAGAGGCCTATTATCTACCTATTAGATATGTATCAAAACCTATTAGACAGGTATTAGGACAAAAAGACCTATTAGACATGTACTAAGACCTATGAGACCTATTAGGACATGTGTGAAGACCTATTAAGACTTATTAGACCTATTAGGATGCATTAGTAACCTATTATACCCATTATAGGATGTATATTAGATGTACTTACAGTATTGTACATGTATTAAGACCTATTAGACCTATTAAGACCTATTAGACCTATTAGGACCTATTAGATGTCTATTAGACCTTTTAGACATGTATTAAGACCTATTAGACATATATTAGGACAAAAAGACCTATTAGACATGTATTAAGACCTATTAGACATATATTAGGACAAAGAGACCTATTAGACATGTATTAAGACCTATGAGACCTATTAGGACATGTATGAGACCTATTAGGACATGTATGAAGACCTATTAAGACATGTATGAGACCTATTAGGACATGTATGAAGACCTAATAGACATGTATTAAGACCTAGTCAAACCTATTAGGACATGTATCAAGACCTAGTCAGACAAGTATTAAGACCTACTAGATGTCTATTAGACCTTTTAGACATGTATTAAGACCTATTAGACAGATATTAGGACAAAAAGACCTATTAGGACATGTACTTTTATAGTATTATACATGTATTAAGGCCTATTAGACCTATTAGGACCTATTAGAGGTCTATTAGACCTATCAGGACCTATTAGGAACTAAACTTACATATGTCTACTTTAATATCTTTAATAGATCTACACATGTCTACTTTAATATCTAGTAAGTATTAAACTTACTAACTATATCTCCATTTGTAGGAGAAGGGTCATCACAAGCTCAACAAGACCAACCTGTAGAAGCTGGAGAAGGGGCGTCTCAAGCTCAACAAGACCAACCTGTAGATGTTGGGGAGGGGACATCTCAAGCTCAACAAGACCATCCTATAGATGCTATAGAAGGGTCATCACAAGCTCAACAAGAACATCCTTTACAATCTCAAACAAGTACACATAGATCTCTATCTCTCTCTATCTCTCTCTTTATTTAAGTTACGTACCATTGTCTTGATTTAGTCTAGATTTGAATGATTATAATACACTATGAGCTTATACATAAATAATCACTTGTTCTCCTTAAGATGAGCTATCCTAAGATATTTTTAAATATTTTGTTTGCAGTTGAATTACAAGAAACACATGACAATGTCAGCCTAGCCCAATAGTTGAAAAGAAAATTTAATCATAAAAGCATTGATCATTTACTTGAAATGGATGTGAACAAATTGAGAGAGTATGCCAAACAACCCACAAATACTACGAAGAGGACATTGAATAAAAAGTCTAAGGATATAATTGCATAGTTTGAAAATCTTGATACACTTGAGAAAACTCAACTATTATCAATCACACGTCTTAAAGATGAGTTAAAGGAGCCATTGAAACTATTGGGTGTAGATGCAAGTTCAAAAAAGAGAAAATTGGATGACCTAGGAAAAAATGTTGTTGAAAGTGTCAAGGAAGGTTTGCAATCCATTGGGAAAACATCTAGAGTTACAGATAGGTCCATTTCTAGAAGAGTGATATTGACATCAATTTTAAATAAAAACATGTATCATAAAAGACAGATTTCCTCACTTTCAGCTCATCTCGGGTATAGTAGGAAGACAATGTCGCATTACTTGAAAAGGAGAAACATTTTGGATGATACTACATTGGAAGGTAATTGGGCACTAATGTGTCGAGCTCCTCACTTTGACAAGATTAACAAAACAGTCAGGAACTTAGTTATAACATTTTGGACTGATCATACTCGTCCTTCATCAAATAGGAGAGATGTCATGAAAAAAAGGACAGGGCCTAAGGAATATTTGCAGCACACAAAACATTGGCTGGACACCACACAACATGAATTGTATCTCTCATTTTGCAATTCAAATCCTAATGTCAAGATTGGACAAACGATGTTCGAAAGATTGAAACCATATTTTGTAAAGATAAATAAAACTTTTGAGACTTGTTGTTGTCAATATCATGTTGAATTCAATCTCTTCTTTCAAGGGTTTAGAAAGATGATAGAAGAAAGTGGTGGCTCTCAGAATGATTTTCCTAAATGACCAAGCCAATTCATAACATCGATCTTATGTGAAAAGACAATTGATAGTGAGATACATGAAATAAAATGCATAAGAGGCACATGTGAAACATGTGGGGATTTAGCTAAATTTCCTTTTAGGGATGAAGATACTAACATGACAATGATGGTAAATTGTAAGAGATACAAGTATGTAAAGTTTGAAACAAAAGTCGGGAAAGAATCAACAAGGTTGGAATATGTAGAAGAAGAGATACATGCTGCAACATTTATGGAAATTTTTTGTAAATTGATTCAACCATATATACGACATGTTTTCTTTGCTAAGTGGCAAGCTGAGCAGTTCCAACTACTAAGAGACACTTTTCCACTTGGAACAGTTTTATCTGTTGTTGATTTTGCAGAGAATTACTCTTTTGTTTCTCAAAAAGCACTTCAATCAGAATACTACTATACAGAGCAGGTCACTATCATGGTGCATGTATGTTATCGACATGCACAATTAGATTTGGATGGCATTGAAAGTACAACTCAAGAACGAGTCATAAAGAAAGAATATCACTTTTACATCAGTGATGATAAAGAGCATGACACTCATTTTGTCGAGCACTGTTTTAAAACATATTTTGGATATTTAGAAAATAAAGGCATAAAAATCAAAAAGCATTATGTTTGGTCAGATGGATGTGCAGCACAATTCAAGTCAACAAGACCATTTTATGCGCTATGTAGATATCATTGATTCCAAAAGATACCACATATTTGGAGTTTCTTTGAGAGTGGACACGGGAAGGGAGAGCACGATGGTGCAGGAGCTTGTATCAAACATTCTTTAAGAAAGTATCAATTGGACTATCAGGGATATCGTATAAATAATGCTCATGATGTGGTTGAGTGGTGCAAGAGACACTTTGTAGCTCCAAATCAAGATAGAACATCTTCACTACAGGATCGAGTCATACCAGTTAGATTGTTCTAGGAGATATCGGGTATATTTATGAAATGCATTAATTTCTAAATTAAAGTTTCAATTTATGCGTACATATATATGTTATACTAACAACTCTTAAAAATTTACATGTGTTTGTGTATTATTTAGGTGTTGATAGAAGATCATTCCATGGATGCAAGAGGGTAGAGAAAACAAGATCCCTGCATTCGGTTATGAGTACAGATAGTAATGTGTGGTCATTGTATTGTAGAGATTACTCATGCTTTTGTTATGACTGTGTTTCTGAAAACTACGGTGAATGTATTAACCAAAAAAGTGGATATGTCAGTGAATGGAATTTGGTTCCACTAGATGTTACCACTACAAATGATGAAGTTGAGGATGAAAGCTATGATGATGTTCCATTGATTTCCACCGACTACGACCATATTTCAGGTTTGATCAAAATTGGTACGTGTTCTTATATACATATGCACTTTTCAATTCTTAGGGTACCCATATGTATCTCTAATAAATTTATATAACTTACAGTGGTGTAATGTTCTTTTACAGGACATGCTTTTGCAGTAATAGCAGAGTCTGATAATGTTGAAGGTGTGAATTACTATCTATTACGTTGTACGAAGGAGAGGATGAAGCTAAAAAAGAATGAAACAAGCGATGGAATTGTGTTTCCTATAGGTTAGCATGCTATATTTATGGGTTTTGATGAATAAATTTATCTTGCATTTGATGGCCTTATTCAAATTTTTGTTCAAATTATGATACAATGTATGCATGTACACATATATATACACATGTTTATTTAATGCATGTTGTTGTTCAATTGTCTGTGCAGGGTCAGTTGTTGTGCAAGGAACATACTTGAAGCAAATCAAAGTAATTAAATAGGGGGTTCATTTTATTGATTATCAATTAAATAACAAGGTTTATCAATATAGTCATCTTGTAATTGCCACACAACTATCTCTTCATCTAGTGATAGGTCGTGGCATTCGTAAGTGGAGACTTGATATCGAAGAGCATGAGAAATTAGTGAATATTATCAAAGAGAGAGATGAACCACTTGATGTACAGTAAATTGTGCATGTGCATGTATGAAAAATGATTTTGAGAAAAAAAATTTAGGGCATGTGCCCTTAGTGAATGGAGCAAATTTATTAGTAGATATATATATAAATTAACTTGTCTTTTTAAAATGTATATGTGTGCATGTGCCAAGAATTAAATCTATCTCATTTTGGATTTATAAAATTAGGATACTTTATATGCATGTTAGATAGCTTAATTCAATATGTGAAATTGCTATGTTAGGATTAAATTGTTTACAAATTTAATAAATACTCTTGATTGTGATATATTGCCTATTTTACTTCCCATTTTAAAAATAATAAGTTTGTAATGTACATGCAACTTAATTATCTTAAATTTCATGTGCATATTGAAATTTGTATGAATTACATTCAAATTTAACATTCAACTAAAATTTGTATGAATTACATGTACATATGTCAAATATAAACATCAAATAGTACACATGTACATATTTGTCAAACATAAACATGTAATATATGAGATCGATCAAGAAGTAAGTAATGTAAACATGATAAAAATATACATGCATGCATCCAACTATGTCAAATGTATAGTCAATCTAGAGATCTATCAATTTAGTATACTACACATGTACATACATACATCAAGGATAAACATGTACATATATGTCAAACATGAACATCAAATATATGAAATCAATCAAGAAGTAAGCAATGTATACATGAAAAAAATATACATGGATGCATGTCCAACTATGTCAAATGTAACATCAGAGATCCCTACATGTGTAACATGTCTAAAAGAGCCTAAGAATCATCATGACGACTCCTAACAGTACAATCGGGCCCTGAGTAGCTATCATGCTGCGAGGGATGTGCAAAACCTTGTATAGACAAAGTGAGATCATACAAATTAATATTCACATCTTTCAAATGTTGATAAAATAATACTCATCTATTTTTAAAAAGTAAAGATGTACGTACACAAATTGAATAAATTAAAAACTCACCTGCCCACTGCTATTGTCATCATCGAGTGAGTCCTGACGTCGTACACGATCGCTCCCTATAGGAGTAATAAGAGGCATCTCCCCCTAGATAAAAAAAATGACAAAAATTATATATACATTTATATATAAATTTTGAATCTCCAACAATCAAAGTTTAACTAAATGACATTAAAACAAATTATACCTATGTAGACGGTGGAACCGGAACATGCTCTGACTCCCTCTCCTCGATCCTATCAACCAAGGTATCAATATGCTGTTGCACCTGATCGAAGCTAAACTGAACATCTACCACATGAGTAGATGACAGTCGTCTCTCTAAAGATGAATGCAATGGAGAAACCAGATGTGATGGCATAGAAGCTGACTGATCATCACGTGTCATCAAATCTAGGTAACCGGTCGCACTCATGCCAAACTCAACATCCTCGAGACCAACATCAAATAACCACTGCCTTGCACTCACTGAAGGGTCTGTACAGTGTGCCTCTCTCTCAGCAGCAATAGACTGGTCCGTAGGAGGATCACCATGGGCACCGCTACTATCATGATGTGTGTGATGAGGATCCTATCGCTGAGTGTATTTAACAGTACCCACATGATCTCTGACATCCGCTATAGGGATACCATGCTTAGCAGCTATAAATGCATATGCATCAATAAGATCCTAGACCAAACTAGTCATGGTGACACGTGCCATCTCTCCTGTAAGTCCCTCAAGGCTAGAAAGTGAAGGGATCCTTGCTGCAGAGTACAAGTCATCTAAGCTCCTACTGGAAGATGCTCCACATGATGATCTGGAGCACCGTCGCTACATCAAATACTGGCCAACCTGATCTATAGATATGGATGTCGCAGCTGATGCAATGTGCCCCACACTATCAATCACACCTCGTAGCTGGGTGCTACGAACAACATCGTCTGCTACGGAACCCAATGATGGAGCAATAGCCTGTGACCTCTCACCTAGAATAATCCTGTGTCTTGGTCTCAGATGATCATGTTGGCGAAAAGCATCTCTATCTGCAAGTCTCCCACACCCCTGCCCCTGATGTGGTGCCAAATCTGTGTAATTAACCAGTTTCCCTAATCGCACCTCTGCATAGATCTGCTGTGCGAAGTATAAGGGGATTTGGTCATTATTTGGGTAACAACCATGGGCAGCTAGAAACCTAGGGTATATCAGTGTAGATATAGCTGGATCCTTACACTTCGTAACCTGATATCCCTTCACATATTGTTTCTCTGTGTATGATGGCCAAACTTGGGTTTTAAGATTCTCTTTGGGCACCAGTTTGGCCACCTCCTTGAGAGAAAGACCAGAGCTAACCTCTCGTCTCTTTCTCTCAAGAATAGACTGTACAACATCTGGGGAATATGCACTAGTCCTCTGTATGTCATTCCGGATAGCAATTAGGCTATCCAGGATGGACTGACAGGTGTTCCTATAAATAGTGGAGCTAGAGGGACTATCAATAGACTCTTGTAATTTTTTAATTTCCTTATTTGTGCGGTCAAATAGGTTCTTAGATTGTTCCTGATCCTGAGGCGGGATAGGTGCATCTGCCATGTGTAATGTCTAGTAATCTAGATGTATAAATGAACTATCAAGATATGTGCACTTGAAAGAAATTATATTTACAGTGTCAAATAACTACATGTACACATGCACTAAATCATATTTTTTGAACTTCATTAAATAAAATTAAAGTACACTTCTACATTATTCAATAAAAATAAAGTGTAAATAACTAGACATTAAATTTGAACACAAATTATAATTGCTTAACTACATTATTCAATCAAAATAAAGTTTTTAAAACTACATTTAAACTCATTAGAGACTTATTATCTAACATGTAGGTCTATGTACCTATGTATAAACATGTACCTATTTATACCCATTTAACATGTACCTATGTATACATGTACATGTGTATGCATATATGTACATACTTGTACACATGCATTGAATACATGCACCTATGTATACATGTAAATTTACATGTATATACATGCATATATACATGTACATAAATGTATATACATGTAAATACGTGCATGTACACATGTACATACATATATGTACATGTGCATGTGCGTGTGTACACATGCATATATGCATGTGTAGACACGTGTGTACATGCACATGCACACGTATGTACACATGTACATACATATGTATGCATATGTGTACACACATGTATATACATGTGTATACACACACATGTGCATATATACATGGGCACGTGTGGTCATAATGTATACAGGTATATATACCTGTATACATTATGACCACACATGCCCATGTATATATGCACGTGCGTGTGTGTATACACATGTATATACATGTGTGTACACATATGCATACATATGTATGTACACGTGTACATACGTGTGCATGTGCATGTGTACACATGTACGTGCACATGTATATATGTATGTACATGTGTACATGCATGGGTACATACATGTACACACATGCATACATAGGTACATGCATGTATATGTGTATATGCACATGTACATACATGCATATATGTACATACATGTACATGTATATACATGCATATATGTACATGTGCATATACACATATACATGCATGTATATACATGTAAATACATGCATATACACATATACATGCATGTATATACATGTAAATACATGCATATATAAATGTACATACATGTATCTACATGCATATATATGCATGTATATACATGTAAATACATGCATGTATATGTATACATGTACATACATGTAAATACATGCATATACACATATACATGTGTATATACATATAAATACATTTATATACACATATATGTGTGTATATACATATAAATACATGCATATATATATACATGTACATACATTCATATACACATATACATGCATATATACATGTAAATACATGTATATACAATATACATGTATTTACATGTACATACATGCATATACACATGTATACATGCATGTATATACATGTAAATACATTTATATATGTATGTAAATACATGTATATACATGCATATATATATGTATATGCATGTGAATACATGTACATACATGCATATACACATAGATGCATGTATATACATGTAAATACATGCATACGTACACATATACATGCATCTTTACATGTAAATACATGCATATACACATATAAATGCATATATACAGATAAATACATATATATACACATATAAATGCATGTATATACACATAAATACATGTATTTACACATAAATATATGCATATACACATAAATACATGCATATACACATATATTTACACATAAATACATGCATATACACATGTATATACACATATATACATGCATATACACATATATACATGCATATACACATATATACATGTATATACACATATATACATGTATATATGTTAAAAAATACTAAATACATTAAAAAAATACATAAATATACAAATGTAATACGTATATATACATAAAAAATCAAAAAATACCCACCTGGAAAATGACGGTCGATGAATCGGATGCCCCACAGCCGAAACGTCACTTTCCAAATGATGGAAAGTGGGGTTAAAAACCCCACCAAAACCTAATGCAACAAGGTTTCATTCGAAACCTTGTTGCATGGAATATTTTATTTCATTCGAAACTATGGCATTTTTGGGTTTCATTCGAAACTTTTTAGTTTCATTCGAAAGTAGCACTTCAGTTTCATTCGAAAGTATGAAGGCATTTTTTGCCTCCGTCGCATTTCGGGAAGAATTTCTTCCTCCAAAAAAGTGTAACCCACTATTGTGGGTTGACCCATATATTTATTCACACATATACTCTCGAAGAATAATGTAGAGTAGTTGGTATGGGGATAGATTTGGGTAGTTAGGTAGGAAAAAGGGAATGGGTCGAGAGGTTGAGTGTTCAACTCCCTCTCCCCATTCTTTTTTTCTTTTAACATTAAAGACAATATATAAATAAATAATAATCACATTATTACAAAAGATAATTAAGAGATAGATAACTCCCTGTGTGAAAGGTTATTTTAATCTCTCACCTGCACATACAATAAAGATAAATAAATACTTTCTCCTAACCCTCTCGAAGAAAATAAATAGATTAACTGGTTAGGGGGTAGGAGGGTAGATAGGTAGGAAAAAGGTCAGCTCGAGAGGTCGAGTGTTTAACTCCCTCTCGCTGCCCTTTTAGCCCAATTTTATACATATTTTTTATTTTTTAAAATTATTAATATCTAAAACAAATATGCATAAAATAAGACATTTTACAACCTAATACATGAGAGTGAAAATAATAAATGCACACCCCTTTTATCCATTTTAATCTTTTTATCAAAGGAAAATTATATAAAAATGAAAATAAAACATCATACTTCCCTGACGTTTCGTATATATTTTCACCTGAGTTTTTAGGTGCCAACAGTGTCATTTGGAACACTCACTCCTGCCACTTCCAAACCTTTTGGTACGACCAAAAGGTTTGGACCCACCCTTGCCTACTTATTAGCAGGCACAGGGGCATCAGGTGCTCTGAACCTATCAAATAATCTCCCTTTCCCCTTCCCAACATAAGGAGGGAAATCTGTATAATCAACATCAAGGTGCAAATGAAATTCTGCAAATAATTGTTTGCAGAAATATAGTGGCAACTCATCCTTCTGGGGCCACATATGGTGAGCAGCCAACTAGCGAGGATATATAAATGGTCCCACCAAGTCATCCTCACATCTCGTAGGCATGTACCCTCTCACCTTCTTCAAGTCTCGATAATGGGGAAACATCTCCTTCACCATAGGAGTGGAAACAGCTGTATCAATCTCACTATACTTCACAGTGCCAGTAACACTGCGAGACAAAGAAGCATAGAATCTATCAATAATCATAGTCTCATACAGGTTGTATGATTGAACTGTGTCAATCATATGCACCAACTCATCTCTAATAGTGTTCACCCTTTCCCTATTAGGAATGTTGGTGGGTGAAGCTAATGTCTAATCCAGAACAAGTAATGCTCGTGTCAATCTCTCAACAGTGTCTGCAAATAGCTTCTCTCTAGCCTATGTTGTATCGGCTGATCTATGAGAGGAGCAAGTACTAGTACCACTACCACTACGAGATCCCCCCCCTTGAACACTAGGCTCTCCTGAATCAGCTAAACCTCTACCCGATGCCATGTGTAATAGATAAACAAGAATATATATATAGATCTCTGCACATGTACATACTTGAATTTAAGAAACATACATGTGTTACAAATTTAAGAAACATACATGTACATACAAATTTAAGAAACATACATGTTACGTGCATAGATATTACAAATTTAAACATGCATACATGTAAACTACAAATTTAAACATACATACATTACAAATTTAAGATCATCTAGTTTAAAAATGAAATCTATATATACATGTACATACAAATTTAATAAACATATTAATCTTATTTTGTCTTAAGGGGTCATATTAATTGTCACATGTTACTTGTATTAATGAGACTTAATTGGTCAATTAATAGGTCTTAATTGGTCAAGTATTAGTCACATGTTAGGTCTTAATTGGTAGGACTATAAGGTCTTAATAGGTCATATTCAACCTAATTGGTCAAGTATATGTCGTATTAGTTCTTAAGGGTGGACTATTAGGTCTTATTAGTAGGTATTAGGTCTTATTAGGTAATTTTAATCAATTTAGGTATTATTAGTCCTATTAATCACATGTTAAGTCTTAATTGGTCAATTAATAGGTCTTAATTGGTTTACACTAGAATTTTTGTTTATGTTAGTTTCTAGTGTTACAGTTTAATAGGTCTTAATTGGTTTCTAGAATTTTTGTTTATATTGTTTATGTGGTAGTAATCCTATTAAGTCTTAAGGGGTCGTATTAATCATGCTAGGTCTGTCTTAATTGGTCATATTAGTCACATGTTATAAATTTAAGAAAATACATGTTATGTGCATAGATGAACTAGAAATTTAAGAAACATACATGTTACAAATTTAAACGTGCATACATGAACTACAAATTTAAACATACATGTTAAGTATAGGTCCTATTAGTTCTTAAGGGTGGACTATTAGTTCTTATTAAAATAGGTATTAGGTCTTATTAGGTCATATTAATCAATTTAGTTGTTATTAGTCATATTAGACATGTTAAGTTTTAACTCCAGTTAATTAATAGGTCTTAATTGGTTAAATATTAGTCACTTGTTAGGTCTTCATTGGTTAGGTATTAGGTCTTAATTGGTTTAGATGGAATTTTTGTTTATGTTAGTTTCTAGTGTTAGAGTTTAATAAGTCTTAATTGATTTCTTGAATTTTTGTTTATGTTGTTTATGTGGTATTAATCCTATTAAGTCTTAAGGGGTTGTATTAATCGTGTTAGGTCTGTCTTAATTGGTCATATTAGTCACATGTTAGAAATTTAAGAAAATACATGTTACGTGCATAGGTGAACTAGAAATTTAAGAAACATACATGTTACAAATTTAAACGTGCATACATAAGCTACAAATTTAAACATACATGTTAAGTATATGTCCTATTAGTTCTTAAGGGTGGACTATTAGGTCTTATTAAAGTAGGCATCAGGTCTTATTAGGTCGTATTAATCAATTTAGGTGTTATTAGTCATATTATATTATTTTATTTCTACAATTAAAAAAATAAAACTAAATAAACAAGAATAACTATTAAATTAAAATATTTATGTTTTAATTACAACTATCTTCTATTAAATAAATATTTTTAATTAAAATACAATTATTTAATACTAAATTTAAAAAATAGCTTAAAAAAAACATTAAAAAAAATTGAAATTAAAAAATAAAAAAAGTACCTACCTCTTCTGGCTGGAACTCCCCTGTAGCTCTCCTCACAAGCCTGAAGCCGCTGAATGAAAATGACCCACGCGGGCCACTTTTTTTTCTTATATAGACTTTTGGGGGTCCGGTCAGAAGGGGTCAGGCCAGACCCCCCTCACCACATAGATACCACCTGGCGCTTAGAGGGCGCCATGTGGTTCCGACCGGACTGCTTCCGACCGGACCCCCTTAGTTTGTCCTGTAGTGTGACACAATATTATACTTTTACCCTTGAAAATTTATTATATGCAATTATTGGGTGTGGTTGAAATATTTAATTAATGAGAATTAATTAAATATCTTCACCTTTGAAATATTTAATCATAAATTTAGCCTATGTTCATTTAAAATATATTTATTAAATTAAGGGTTAATTTAGCATGTGTTGATTATGTCAAACTAAATGTTCTAATTTTTAATTGTTTAAATGCATTAAGTTGCACATTTATAATTGAATGAAATTAAATTGATGATTTAAGTTAAAGTTTGGTTAAGTACTTTTCAACAAAAGTCGAAGTGGAGAGGAGACTCTAGTTCAACTGAAACTGAACTGTAAACTAGCGTTTATTTTCATGCAAAGCTCTCTTGGAGTCAAGTTTTGAAATCTTGCATGTGAAAGGAGATTCCTTTATGTATTGAGAGTTTAGCCATTATTCGGGGACACAATTTTTGGAGGAGAAATTTGGAGACAGGTTTGGAGAGAGATTTTTGAAAAGGTTGGATCTTGTTGAGCAATTGGTTGATAGCTTGGGATTCCTTCGATTCTGGTCTTCATCAGTTTTACTCTTTGGTGTTATTTTTGAGGTAGGATTCGATCAATCTTGAAATTATTCTTTAGCATTTTGAAACAACTATTTTCTTCGTGCCTGTTCTATGCATTCTCTCTTTATTCTGGAATTAGTCCTATAGAAATTCTCCTTCATGCATTCTTTAATTTCGGATTTTAGAATGTTTTCACTAGTATTTGTAATTTTGATGATTCTGTTAGATGGATGCCTTTTGAATTATAAGGTAATTGGATTATGTAGAAAACCCTAGTTTTGGAAATAATGAGACCGGTTTAAATAAAGCTATTTGCTATTTCTGATTTTCTTAGATTAAAATCTCGCTGGTTGTTATACTAGGTTACTGTAATTTGTTTTAGGATAAAAATGTATTTATATGTATATATTAAAATATATATATATATATATATATATATATATATATATATATATATATATATATATATATATATATATAACTTTGCTATGAAAAAGTTTGGTTTGAAAGAAAATATATTTAAAATATATATATAAAAACAAAGTGCCTTTTAAAAAAAAAGTTTATGCAACCCTTTATTGGCTGTCGTGCGTGCAGTACCTCACGGTACTTACGCACGTTAGTCCTTAAGGACTGGGCGCAGTACTATGAGGCACTAACATGCGCGTCAGTCCCCTCATGGGGTTGCGCGAGTAGCAGGGGGTGCGTGGGGCTGTGGGTCCCTCCCCCCCCCCCCCCCTTTATTATATATTTATTTGATTTTGTTTCTTTTTTTTAGTTGATTTGAATTTTATTTTTTTTAATTTTAATTTATTATTAAAGTATTAAAATGTTAATTTTTAGTTGTAATTTTTAATATTTAATTTTTAATAGATGTGTACTTTAATTTTATTATTTAATTAATAATAGTTGTGAAAATTAATTTTAATATTTAATTGTTTTTAGTTGTGTAAATTTTATTTTAATGTTTATTAAAGAGGATTTTGTTTATTGTCTGGTTATAAATGTTTTATTTTGAAAAAATCAATCTTGGTAGTGTTATTTTAATGGCTACATTTATTAGATGTTAATTTAAGTTAATTTTTCTCTTTTCTATTTGAGTAATTATTTGAATTATCAAGTGTGAATTTTTATGATAAAAGTAACTAGTATTTTATTATCTAGTAAAGATTTGCCTGTGCATTCATTAGTGGTCATGGTTTATCATTGTGACTTTAGTTGCTTTTGGGCAATATGTCTTGATTTGTTCTTTAGGGGATGTAGTTGACTTTTGGGGATGTAATCCAGAGGCGGGTATATTAGGGGTTTTGGTTGTCTTTTTATCATGTTTGTTTGCCTTGCATATTCTGTTGTGTCGGTAAACTCGTTCTAGGATGATTCTGGTTTTACATGTTTCTATCACTGTTGGATCTAGTTGTTGTATTTCATGAGTTGTGTTAACTCAGGGTTATATTTGATCTTGTGAAACCCTAGGGTAGGTCATCTAAGTGTATAACAAGAAGTGGCTTGTAATTGGTGCCGGAGCCCGGAAGTGGCTACCAGAAGATCCTATTACAAGTAGCTTAATAAGTGATAATTAATAACATTAAGAGTTTAAAATGAACCTAATAAGATATTATGTGCCTTGCCCATGCCTGAGTTCTTGATTGAGTTTGACTAGGATGGGAGTGAGAAGATGCTTTCTGCCCTTGTGGACTGGATATGGCATAGTTAGTACCTTGTCTACACGAGAAGTTACTAAAACCACATAGAGTCAAGAAACTACCAAGATAACCTTAGAGTTGGCTCGTGTGATGACACTTCCTTTATGCATCCTGGTTTCCTACGTGTGCTGGTTTGCCTCTGGTAGAGTATGTTTTACCTTGTTGTCTTTTTGTACACTTTGAGTTAGAAGCTTTCGAGACTCTCTTCCTTGGTTGTTATGTTGTTGTTTGTTATCTGAGTGGGATCTGATGTTATCTCCTTAGCATGGTGGGAGTGGACCATTTAGGTTCATGAGGTTGGGTGGTAGTGATTCTTTTAGCATTTGAGATTCTGACGTTCATGTACCAGTACTGGATGATCCCTGTGGTAGTTGATTCTTCTTGTTCTTCTTTGGTGGAGATGTGATCTTCTTCTTCTTCTTCCTTTTTATGATCTTGTATCATTGTATCAGTTCTACAGAGTTATCATGTCGTACTTCTTTTCGGTTATTGTATTCGCATACCCTGCAACATGTGCAGTGGATGTAGGTTATTATGGTTATCTTATGGTACCAATTGTATCTATGTTATCTTTTATGTGATGTTTCATTTGTCTTTCATTTGTTTATATGAGTTTGTAATTATGTCTAAACTAAATTAATTAATTTTATATTCACGTAATCTTCTTCATGGAATCCTTGAGAGTTGTAACCTATGTGAGTTGTTCATTTCATTGTATTGCTTCCGCATTTTAAAACTTTGTTGTTGAATGTTAATACTTATAAATAAAAAGAATCTACAAACTTAGATGCATGTTTAGGTTAAGTTCTCATGGGTTCCCTGGCGGGGCATTACACTTGGTATCAGAGCACCGGGTTCTACATTGGGAACTTTGGGAAGTTGTGTGCCCATTAGATGTCTAGATTGTTAAAACTTGAAACTAAACATAGACATAAAACAATATTGCTTTCAGACCATTTCAATGTGTTTATGTTATCTTTTGTTTTTGTTTTGAGTTTTGTTGAGAGTTGTTTTGGATCTCTGTATGACACAGGAATCATGCCTATGACTAGAGCTGCTAGATGTCATGGTAGAGGTCATGCTGGTAACCATGGAAGGGGTAGATAGCCTAGCCCTTCTACAAGTGTCAGTCAGGAAAGTCACCACTAGCAGTCTAGGGGTGAGCAGAGAGAGGATCGTCAGGATGGTCCAGATATGAGATAGCTCTTAAAGGCGATTCTAGATTATTTTGGTCGTGAGCAGGGCAGAGTAGACCAGGATGCTTCCCATCATTCTTAGAGGGATGAGAGGGAGAGAGAGAGAGATCCAAGAGCCCTCTAAGGAGGAACTTCACTATGGACCCTACAGTTGCGGCAGCAAACCATATGAGGGACCTGATGAGGGGATGACCTATTCCCTTTGATGGGAAAGGTACTGGATTAGAGGCTAAGACTTGGCTGATAGCTTTGGAGAGAAGTTTTTCCATGCATCCCTTTAGTAGAAATACTAAAGCTAGATATGCAGTGACACGGCTCACAAATTTTGCAGCTATATGGTGGAGGATAGAGGAGGAGAAGCTGGGTCTTTGGATGGATACTATGACTTGGGAGTTGTTCCTTGAGAACTTTCGAGAGCATTTCCTCTCAGATCAGTGGAGGAAGCAGAGAGAAGATGAGTTCCACAATCTGAGATAGTTGACTATGTCAGTGGGTGAGTATGAGCATAAATTATTTGAGCTCAAACAGTATGCTAGCTTCGGACAGGATACAACCTTACTGTTACAACACTTTGTTAGGGGGTTGAATTCTCACATAATTGGGAATGTTCTACTCTTTGAGCCTAAGACCCTCAAAGATGCATCCATTAAGGCTACCCTTACAGAGGAAAATCTAGCGTTGGGTCATGGTGGACAAAGAGGTGTTCAGCCTAGTGATTCCAAGGGGAATCAATCTCAGAAGAATGAAAACTCTTAGCACCCTTCTACCTTTTCATGAGGTAATCAGGATCTATAGCAGAAAGGGTTCTCTTCCCCAACTTAGGGTGGTGGTTCTCAGTCCAAGAACTTCCGTAATCATCGGTGTATCAAGAGTCATTCTTATAGTTAGCCTACTTAGAGTCTTCAACAAGAGGTTAGCAGAGGTAGCTTCCAGCAATCTATTGCACCTTCAGTGGGGAAAGGTTTTAATGGAGATTGTTTCTCTTGTGGCCAATATGGTCATAAGGCAAACAAATGTCCCCAGCATTCAGCTCAGCATTTAGGACAGAGGCTGACAACATCTGAGCCTACAGTCGATGATGCAAGTAGATCCCATAGGGCTTTTGCAGTAGGGTTTCATCCTCAGAGTTCAAACCACAGGGCTGGAAAGTGTCCGATGGGACCTACTTAGTGATCCTTTGCTTAGATTTCAGTTGAGTGTGGTTTATGGGACTTATGTTCCTATTTTGTTCGTAGGCTTCCAGGAGTAAGCCTAATTCTATGGGAGGTGGATGTAGTACCCCTCCATAGTTTGATTTTATGTTATCCTTGCCAAACTCTTTTAGGCCTTTTGTATGTGTGCTTTGATATTTCAATGTTATTATGATTTTGGATGTATGTCACTTCATGGTGAATCTTTAATAAATGGATGTTTATGATGATTATATTGACTCAGTTATATGTTGTTACTTATGATGATGTTATACTTGTTCGAAATGTTATTTATAATGATGATTATACTTACCCCATACTTGCATGTGTATGGTGTTCATGTATGCTTTTATATTTCTGTTTGATGTGCTTGATGTGGTTGAGGGATGGAGTCATAGTTACTTGCTTGCGAGATCCACTCGATCGGCTAATCCCTACCATTGTCTGTTATATCTCTATACATATATGCACATGCTTATCTTTTATGCAGGTTTGCACGTACCAGGCATCAACTTCCTTGAATTGTCAGGATGAGCGTGCCCTATCGCTAATCTCAATGGTAAAAGAGGGGAGATAATATTCAGTTCCAAATCCTAACCTAAGCCAATTATTATCCTGAAATAGTGGACAAGATTTTGTGTTTCCACCTTTCTAAACTCGTCCAATTAACATGAGTTTATACCTATGTCCTGAGTATGAATGTGGGTCTTTAGGTCTTTTTGATTCTTTGGATTTGTGGTGTTTTGTGTGATTTATGTATTTAGATCATTCTATTTTTTTAGCTGTGGGTTATCATTTAATTGATAATTAAATAAATGTAAATATTTAGTTTAATTATTATTTTTATTGTATAGTGGAAGCAATAAATTAATTGGAAATTTATTATATGCAATTATTGGTGTGGTTGAAATATTTAATTAATGAGAATTAATTAAATATCTTAACCTTTGAAGTATTTAATTATAAATTTAGCCTATTTTCATTTAAAATATATTTATTAAATTAAGGGTTAATTTAGCATGTGTTAATTATGTCAAACTAAATTTTCTAATTTTTAATTGTTTAAATGCATTAAGTTGCACATTCATAATTGAATGAAATTAAATTGATGATTTAAGTTAAAGTTTGGTTAAGTACTTTTCAACAAAAGTCGAAGTGGAGAGGAGACTCTCACTAGTACATTTGGGGCCAATTTGTGACGGCTATATGTCGCAAATGCGACGGCTATGTGTCACAATAGCGACACCCATTGACGTTGTAGTTTTTTAGTCGCAACTTGCCACGTCTATGGGTAGCCGTCACAATTGTGACACATAGCCGTCGCAATATCGCCCCTTCACTCATTCTGGGCCTCCGTCGCATTGCGACTCCATGGCGTCGCAATTGCGACGGGCGTGGCCGTCGCCCATACGACCCTTATCCATTCTGGGCCTCCGCCGCATTGCGACGGCCCTCCGAAGCAATTGCGATGGGCGTGGCTGTCGCATTGCTTCAGAGGGCCGTTGCAATTGTGGCGGGCGCCCAAGCAATTGCGACGGGCACCCATTGCAATTGCGACGGCCCTTGGTAAAATTTTTTTAAAAAAAAATTTAATACATTGATAATGAACCACATTAATGCTTATTTCTTTCAACAAATGAGGACAGTCACTGTAAAGACAACATGATAATGTACACTCACTGTAAGGACAGTCACAAATGAGGACATCTCACAGTGACTGTCCCTTGTGTGATTGCCACTTGAATGTATTGCTATTCAGCCACATTAATGCTTTTCTTCTTCAACAAATGAGGATAGTCACTGTAAGTGTACATTATCATGTTGTCTTTACAGTGACTATCCTCATTTGTTGAAGAAGAAAAGCATTAATGTGGCTGAATAGCAATACATTCAAGTGGCAATCACACAAGGGACAGTCACTGTGAGATGTCCTCATTTGTGACTGTCCTTACAATGAGTGTACATTATCATGTTGTCTTTACAGTGACTATCCTCATTTGTTGAAGAAGAAAAGCATTAATGTGGCTGAATAGCAATACATTCAAGTGGCAATCACACAAGGGACAGTCACTGTGAGATGTCCTCATTTGTGATTGTCCTTACAGTGAGTGTACATTATCATGTTGTCTTTACAGTGAGTGTACATTATCATGTTGTCTCAATCTATACATGAACGATAATACAAATATTGAATGCATTATATTCTGTCATTCTATACATGTACGTACGACGATTCAAATATCGAGTGCATTATATTATCTCAGTTTATACATGAACGATAAATTTCATTTGCAACTTGTATAGGAGGATCAGATGACACAGAAGACAAAGAATCTCAGGATGAGGTATGGGAGAAGGCTATATCAGAGGAAAAGCTAGGGCTTTGTTACTGTCCCTTGTGACAGTAACAAAATTTGATGAAAATAATTTTTGTTTCACTCAACTTTGACATTCACAACTTCCTCTTTTATTATAATAAGAAAAAATACAGTGACTTTAGAGAAAATAATGAAACTAATACAATTGCAATACGGTGGTATTTAGAACAAACAGAGCTTCACAACCATCAAAGAAGAAAAAAGCACATGCATATATCGAGTACTCCTCAATCAGAGAGATAGAGAAGAATTCAAAACATACCCAGACTGAACATGGCCATACCAAGACTAGCATCAGACAATATTCTTATTGACTGCTCTAGGATAGCTGGCATTTCAACTTTCCATCTGCAAAATAGATTATAAAAACATGAAAATATATCAGAGATGTTTGATATTGATACAAAACAACACAGATTCATTTCTTCGTACACCTGTATATCATAAAAATCCTTGCACACTTCGAAAAATTGTATTGCCTTTTACTTACTCAAAAGTAATTTACATAAAGCAGTCATTTGATTAACATGGATCCTAATATTCACAAGTACATGGTCATGTGCTCCATCGTAGCATCTTATAGATTTAGATCTGTTCTCTGAAATAATTCAATGTTTTGTTTACAATCCACAAAAGAAATATTTTCCCTCGTCTACTTAATCCTAAACAAAAGGCCATATAGCAATATAGATAGAACTATATAACAGAAACCATAAACAATGGTAACCTTAGCAGCAGCAAGAAATTGTTGCAAAAATTTTACCTTATCATACCTAGATTGTTGCTTTGCCTGGCGGAGGGAAATTTGATCAGTAAAATTGACACAGAGTATGCTGTCTCCATTGTCATGCTGGATAACAAAACACCGACTTTAATGGGCATGTACTGTCCCTTGTGTAATTGCCACTTGAATGCATTGCTATTGAACCACATTAATGCTTTTTTCCTTCAACAAATGAGGACAGTCACTGTAAAGACAACATGATAATGTACACTCACTGTAAGGATAGTCACAAATGAGGAAATCTCAGAGTGATTATCCCTTGTGTAATTGTCATTTGAATACATTGCTATTGAACCACATTAATGCTTTTTTCCTTCAACAAATGAGGATAGTCACTGTAAAGACAACATGATAATGTACACTCACTGTAAGGATAGTCACAAATGAGGAAATCTCAGAGTGACTATCCCTTGTGTAATTTCCGCTTGAATACATTGCTAATGAACCACATTAATGCTTTTTTCCTTCAACAAATGAGGACAGTCACTATAAAGACAACATGATAATGTACACTCACTGTAAGGATAGTCACAAATGAGGACATCTCACAGTGACTGTCCCTTGTGTAATTGCCACTTGAATGTATTGCTATTCAGCCACATTAATGCTTTTCTTCTTCAACAAATGAGGATAGTCACTCTAAAGAAAACATGATAATGTACACGGGCTGTAAGTGTACATTATCATGTTGTCTTTACAGTGACTGTCCTCCTTCAAGTGGCAATTACACAAGGGACAGTCACTGTAAAGACAACATGATAATGTAGAGAAACGTTGTCATTTGTATTTTCAACAGCGCCGAGAGAGATTCCCTCCGCGAAATTAGAGCTACAATTTCTGAGTACGTTGGGTTTATTTTTCTTTTTTCATTATTATGTAATCTGGTATTCAGCTGTTACAGAGCTAAAATACCCAGAAATGAGGACATATCTGTGTTGAATTTATTGTTAGCGGCTTTGGTTATTTAGAAGTTTAATCTTATTTGTTCATCTTTCAAGCACAAACGTTTTGTGGACCGTAACATCTTCATTGTTTCGGGTATGCAATGAAATAGCCCTAACTTGCGACTACCTTCACGGTACTTGTGTACATTATCATGTTGTCTTTACAGTGACTGTCCTCATTCAAGTGGCAATTACACAAGGGACAGTCACTATGAGATGTCCTCATTTGTGACAAGGACAGTCACACATGAGGACATCTCACAGTGACTGTCCCTTGTGTAATTTCCACTTGAATGTATTGCTATTCAACCACATTTATGGGCCCGTTTGGACCACGGCACACAGTAGCATCTACAAAGAAGAATATCCCAGATGTAACAAGTTGTAAGAATATACCAATAGTTCTAAGAAGTTCCCTAGCACATAGTAGCATCTACAAAGAAGAATATACAACATGAGGGCAGCCATTGTAAAGACAACATGATAATGTACACTCATTGTATGTGTACATTATCATGTTGTCTTTACAGTGACTGTCCTCATTCAAGTGGCAATTACACAAGGGACAGTCACTGTGAGATGTCCTCATTTGTGACAAGGACAGTCACACATGAGGACATCTCACAGTGACTGTGATGTAGGGGCATCCCTCATGCAAACCAAAAACCATGTGATTGAAGAAAGACACCATGAAGCCAAGAAGTCATCCCATCCTATTGAAACAAGCACCTACTTTCCTAAGGTTACATCAGATCACCATGGAGCCTTGTGTTGAAGGATTGATAGACTAAATGTTTTAAGATGTTTTCAATGGTTTAGTATTTAAGTTTTCTTGTTTGTAATAATGGTTAAAGGATTGATTAACATCTCCTTGTAACCCATCCACATGTTTGGACTATGACCCCTTGGTATTGTTATAAGCCTTGGGTATCAATTAGTCTTTGGATGTAATTTGATTGCTAGGTGTCTGTTAGGTGTATTAGGAGTTTTGGAAGATTAATAAAGGTCTAAAACTATTCAAAACACATTTTAGCCTTTCTCGGCAAGAATGTTTGCAAAATTGTTAACAATATGTAATGCAACTTTTAAAAGTTGCTTCAAAAGTTGTTATTTGTTGTATTGAACGGACATAACCATCTAGATGGTTAAGAAACTATCCACAGAGCCTTTTTAGGCTTCCAATGGTCGAAGGAATGGCAGAGGAGACTTGGAGAACCATTTTGTTTTCAAAATTTAATAAATAACCCTGTTTTAGAGCATTTCCTGTGCAAAAACTAACTCTGTACGGATGTACAGATGATGGTTGTATGATCAAACTGACTTGGAAATTGTATTAGAGATATTAGATACTCTGAGAGTTGGTTTGGAGGATTTAACTTGTTTTAAATCAAAGTTATTGTATTTTCTCTGAACCTTGTCTGCAAACCCTTGTTTTCAGGGTATTGACTGCTCTTATGGCCATAACCTGAGTTTTAACAATTGAAAATTCTTTATTCTCAGCAAGATGAAGGTTAGACATGTATATTTTCATATTCCAAAGGCTTTAGAATAGGATGTTAAGTCTGTGCATGGTGAAGGCGAGCCCTAGTTCAAAGACTCTATTGTTTTTTACTAGGATTTGATGAGAAATGAAGGATCAGAGTCTAGAAGTGTGTGAAGGACCCCTAATCTTGGTTTTTGTGAATGTCTAAGGTATGAACAACAATCTAAAACTCTGATTCTAATTCCAGGAGCCCATTCTTCAACACTTGTCTTGAGACCCAAGCCTGATTGCATGCATTAGGTCTGCGGACTTGACAAGAGAAGAGGAGTGCAGGAGTGGAGTTGGGGTCTGAGGTTTGGAGGTCTGAAAGAACATCAAAAAGGGTGTCTAGAAATCACATAATGTCATTTAGTCTTTTGGCAATCTGCAGAGTTAATGGGGCAGAGCAGGTTTCATAGACCTACTAGAGCCACTAGGTCATTTTGCTATTCTGATGCCTTGGGCTGTTAGGACCAAAACTAATACATGTTTCTGGTTATTTAAGTGATATCTAAGTGGTTACTAAGTTTTGTTGAAGGGGGTAAGGTCTGGAACCTTAAGAACACCATTTGATCAAATTTAGAGCACTTGTCCCTAAAGAGAAAACTGAACTTGATTGGGTTTGAGTACATAAGTTGTTGTGTGATCTTTGAAACCTTTAAATTCATTACCTTGTAGAGTTCAAACATTCACCTATAAGAATCAGAGTCTGATTGTTTGGATTGATTCATTTTTGGTGTCTTGAAGTGGGTTGGGTAATGATCCATGTTTCTTTGCTGACCACTCTGCATCAGACTGTCCCTTGTGTAATTGCCACTTGAATGTATTGCTATTCAACCACATTTATGGGCCCGTTTGGACCATGGCACACAGTAGCATCTACAGAGAAGAATATCCCAGGTGTAACTTGGTTGTAAGAATATACCAACAGTTCTAAGAAGTTCCCTAGCACATAGTAGCATCTACAGAGAAGAATATGGGTCAACGAGGTTGACAGGCAATCTAATGGTAATAGTAATATCATAATTTGACATACTATCAAAAATACTTCCTAAATAGACTATTCAATCTTATAAGAGATGGATTCATGAGAACTATTATTTATGAAATATGAGTCAATGACTTTAATTAAAAAAATTACACAATCTAATTCTTGTAAAAATATCAAAATTTGACACATTGAAAATACCTTCCAAAAGTATTGTTAATTGATTAATATGAATCACTACTCATGAAATATAATTTTATAAACCTAATCTAAAAACTACACAATAAAAATCTTAATAGCAATATTGTAAGAAACTATTCCCAAAAGCAAGCCTAACAAAATTTGATGAAAATAATTTTTGTTTCACTCAACTTTGACATTCAAAACTTCCTCTTTTATTATAATAAGAAAAAAAATGTCTTTTTAGATATACCTCATGAACCATACTCGAATAATCTATCATTTTTCTTCTCAAAAACATATTTGCAGAGCCTGCTTCTTTTACTTGTTTGTACTTTTATCTCTCTGATGGAAAGGGTTCCTTCAGGACACATTTTTCCAAGTTCACTACTTGAGATATTTGAGGAGGGTTCCCCTGCTTGAGTATCCATCCAACCCATATTTGAGTAGTTCTACAATTGCACAGTCTAAATTAATAATACTGATAATTGAATGACGAATGATGATATATAGAATTGATATAAACTAATCCTAAAAACACTAAAACGTTATTAATATATTTATATTTCATAAATAAAATTGATATAAAAGATCTGGAAAGATACATTAAAAAATAGAAAAATAGTAATTTATAATAGAAGGAAACTTAAATTGCTATTTTAAAAAAAAAACAAGAGTCTTAAATCTTATCATTTTGTTTCATTATCATCCATAAGTACACACCTCTAGCATAATAATTATATTTTACCACCCATAAAATGAAAAAAAGATTTTCACAAGAGAAATTGAAGCTAGATTATAAAAATGAACCATCTTATTGGAAACTGGAACTGTTATCATACCCAAAAGGACTACAAAATTTCACCTTATCATACCCAGATTGTTGCTTTGCCTGGTAGGGGGTTGCATCTGCATTTGTTGAGAGCGAGCCCTAGATCAAAAACTACCATGTTTTTGGCTGGGAAGATGGTAATCAGATTAAAATCAGAAGCTTGCATCGTATTGAGGACTTGAAAACTTGTGCATTCTTGTTTATCTGGATCAGGAGAACACTTTGGAAAACTCTGATCTTGGTTTCATACACCCATTTTCAATGCTTTGTTTTGGAACCCACACCTAAAAGCATGCATTAGGTCTGTGGACTCAATGAAGACATTGATATGCTGGAGTGGAGTCAGGGTCTGGGAGTTGGTGGTCTGTTAGAAATCCCAAAAGGGTACTCAGAAAACATATAACTTCTTAGAGTCCTTTGGCAAGTTGCAGAGTTATGGCTGCAGAGCAGGTTTGGGAGACCTCCTAGGGTCACTAGGTCAGTTTGTTATTTTGATGTCTTGGGTTGTTTAGATCACAACCAATGCATGATTCTTGTTATTTAGATGATATCTAAGGGGTTTCTAAGTTTTGCTGCAGGAAGTAAGATCTAGAACCTTAAAAGTCTCTTTTGATAGAAAATCAGGGAACTTGTCCCTAAAAGGAAATTTGTTATTGAATGGGATTGAGTCCATAAGTTGTTGTGTGATCCTTGAAACCTTCAAATTCATTACTTTGCAGAGTTTAAACATTAACCTATAGAAATCAGAGCCTAATTGATTGGTTGAGTCATTTTGGTGTCTTGAAGTGGGTTGGGACATAGATCCAAGTTTCTTGCTGACTACTCTGCATCACTATTGAACCACATTAATGCTTTTTTCCTTCAACAAATGAGGACAGTCACTGTAAAGACAACATGATAATGTACACTCACTGTAAGGATAGTCACAAATGAGGAAATCTCAGAGTGATTATCCCTTGTGTAATTGCCACTTGAATACATTGCTATTGAACCACATTAATGTTTTTTTCCTTCAAGTGGCAATTACACAAGGGACAGTCACTGTGAGATGTCCTCATTTGTGACAAGGACAGTCACACATGAGGACATCTCACAGTGACTGTCCCTTGTGTAATTGCCACTTGAATGTATTGCTATTCAACCACATTTATGGGCCTGTTTGGACCACGGCACACAGTAGCATCTACAGAGAAGAATATCCCAGGTGTAACAAGTTGTAAGAATATACCAACAGTTCTAAGAAGTTCCCTAGCACATAGTAGCATCTACAGAGAAGAATATACAACATGAGGGCAGCCACTGTAAAGACAACATGATAATGTACACTCATTGTATGTGTACATTATCATGTTGTCTTTATAGTGACTGTCCTCATTCAAGTGGCAATTACAGAAGGGACAGTCATTGTGAGATGTCCTCATTTGTGACAAGGACAGTCACACATGAGGACATCTCACAGTGATTGTCCCTTGTGTAATTGCCACTTGAATGTATTGCTATTCAACCACATTAATGCTTTTCTTCTTCAACAAATGAGGACAGTCACTCTAAAGACAACATGATAATGTACACTCACTGTAAGGACAGTCACAAATGAGGACATCTCACAGTGACTGTCCCTTGTGTGATTGCCACTTGAATGTATTGGTATTCAGCCACATTAATGCTTTTCTTCTTCAACAAATGAGGATAGTCACTCTAAAGACAACATGATAATGTACACTCACTATAAGTGTACATTATCATGTTGTCTTTACAGTGACTATCCTCCTTCAAGTGGCAATTACACAAGGGATTTGTGTTTTCAACAGCGTCGTAACCCTCCGCGAAATCACATCGGGATATAAGGGCAAAAAAAACAAGAACCATGTCATTTGTATTTTCAACAGCGGCTTTGGTTATTTAGAAGTTTAATTTTATTTGTTCATCTTTCAAGCACAAACATTTTGTGGACCGTAACGTCTTCATTGTTTTGGGTATGCAATGAAACAGCCCTAACTTGTGACTACCTTCACCGTACTGCAAAACCGAAGAGGGAAAAGCAAGTTAGGATGGAAATAAACAAACTTAAAACTCAGACTTAAGAAAGATGAAGGCAATGCTTCAAAAGGCCGATGCCCTAAACACGGGAAAACATAATACCACCATTAAATGATGCCCTAGTCACCATATCAATGCTGCCAGCTCCGTACCAGTATGCTGACTGCTCACTTTCATCCTGTGATAAAGGTAACTTCATTAATCATACTTGAAATGGCAGCATACGAACTAAAGCTGATGAACATTTATAAACTAAAAGTTTAAAACTACAGATTACAAGTGTAGTAGTTTCATACAAAAAGAACTTGATGTCTGAAATTTTCCATTAGAAGTATCCAAAGGAATACCACAGTACTGTTGAACTTGGAGAATCAGAGATGATCTACACAGCAAGGTTCAACAGTTGTAAGGACTGTTACACCATCTTTAGCATTTGAATACATTTTCTCCTTGGCTTCTGGTGGATCCTCAAAGACCCCCAATGATGTTTTCCCTACAATTATCAATTGTCTATTAGTATGAGATATTAATAAATAAGCATTAATCACAATATTAGGCAAACAATGTTCTTGATGTCTGAATCTAAATCACATAAAGCTCTAATAAAGCAGTTCTCAGTTTCACATTAAACCAAGTTTCAATTTCAAATGGTTATAATAATTTTTGCAAGTTATAAGTAGCTGGTTACAGTATATGACATAAAAAGAAAAAAAATCATTTCTATTCTTTTCTTCTTTTTCTCTTTCAACGAAGCTTTTGCACCACACAAATGCATACCAAGAATTTCTCAGGAGGTTTCAAGACCATTGCATACCAAACTTCTTCTCTGTAGATGCTACTGTGTGTCATGGTCCAAACAGCCCCATAAATGTGGTTGAATAACAATACATTCAAGTGGAAATTACACAAGGGACAGTCACTGTGAGATGTCCTCATGTGTGACTGTCCTTGTCACAAATGAGGACATCTCATAGTGACTGTCCCTTGTGTAATTGCCACTTGAATGAGGACAGTCACTGTAAAGACAACATGATAATGTACACATACCCTGAAACTAAAACCATAAAAATGGTTAAGCCAATGGTGGGGAGAGCCTATTTAGGCTTCCAAATGACTGAGGAAATTGAAGAGATCCTCATTGTATTTAAATTGCTTTCAAATCAATAAAACTACCTGTTTCAGAGCAATTTTCTGTGCAAATCACGGTGACAGTATGGTGTACGGATGTGAAGGGGTGATCAAAACCTGTCTGAAAGTTGGAGCATCTCCATTTTATGCTTTTAGAATTGGTTTGATAACTTCGAGTCATTTTATATCAGAGTTATTCAATTTTCTTGTCCGTTGGTCTAAGAAACCCTTGTTTTTAGGGTTTAGCCATTCAAATGGCCCTAACTTGAATTTTGACTGTTGGAAATTCTTCTTCCTCGGTACAATGCAAGTTAGGGAGGTCCTTTTTCATATTCCAAAAGCTTTGAACCAGGAGGTTGAGGTTACACCATTTGGGAGCAAGCCCTATGTCAAAAGCTTCTATGTTTTTGACTAGGAAAATGATATATAGTGAAAAATCAGAAGGTTGCGGTGTGTGAAGGACCTTAAAACTTGGTTTTTGTGTGGGTAGAAAATGAGGGAAAGGGGGGAAAATAACAACTAGGTTTTAGGCCCAGATACTCTACCATTGATCATCACATTATTTTGTAGGGACTTGATTGAAAAAATCTTGGACAGTCAAGGTGCATAAGATGCTTATTGTTTTGTGGTCTTAAAGAAAGCATTCAATGTGGTACCCAGAGATAAACTATGGAATAGAATAAAATAATCAATCATCTAAGATTTATATAGAGAAGTTGTGCATGTATTTTATGATAAGGTTAGAGCTAAAATGATAACAAGAAAGAATATGTCTAAGTATTTTGGTGGTGACACTAGATTCAAATAGTTATTCCCCCTATATCATATACATTTATAAGTTAGAGGCATGATTAATGAAGATAGATGGGGAAGTTATTCAATTGGAAAACTATGGGGTGAAGGTTCTTTTATATGTTGTTGATCTTATCTTTTTTTTTTTTTTAAAAGACCATGCATTGAGAGAGCACTTGAAGGCCTTGGAACACTTTTTGTCAGAAGGTTAGAATGCAAGTCCATATAACCAAGACTAAAATAATGGTTGTATTATTAAATAGAAAAGATAAAAATATTACCATTCTTTTTTAAGGTAGCTTGCTAGAAATAATGAAAGGATACAAATGTATTAGGATTATTTTCATTGTAAGCTTAGTTAGAAGAGAAAGACAATAAAGGGAATGCATTAAGGTTAAACGACCTCACACCTTCTTCAAAATGGGTGTAGGAGAGCCAAACTTTGGGATTAAAAAATGAGAAAAACAATATTGGTCTACTACCCATGTTGGTTGTCCTTTATGGTTGTCAAGTGTTGGGAAAAAATCTGAGAAATTGAACAATTGGAGATAACTAGAAAGAATAAAAAAAAATATAGTAAAAAGAAATCTTATAATCAAATTTATAGTTTCTCATGAAATTCTTTTAGCTACAGTAGGCACTTTTCCTTTACAAACATTAGTGATAACCCAAATGTAAGCTATTAAAAAAGGTTGAAACCATTAATGACAATCATTGGCTCAATTTGGTTTTTAAGTATTCTATAAACCATAGGAAGAAAATCTAGATGAAGCGTAATGAAAAATGTAAGAATGGGTGGGGCATCAAATTACAAGAATGGCATAACAACTATAAATAAATTAAAAATTATGTGATTGAAAAATTCAAAATTGTCATGCAAGCACAAAAGATTAGGTAGATAAATTATACATCAAACAGTTCAATTCGGCTATAGAACATGGTGAAAAAATATATAGAAGATTTTTTCCATTGGTAATATATGATTTTATATTAATAAACAAAGATAAAATACATTTCAAGTTTGTTTTTAGTAAAAAAAGATAGAAAGAAAACTAATAAAAAATCCTACCACCAAAATTTATTTTAACTTGGTAAATTGTCACGTGGGTACTAATTACACTCAAGCTTACTTAGGGATCACATAGGAGTACTTCGAAATTTTTCACTTTATGTGGTGTTATCATGTTATCACATTCCACTTTATGTCTTGACTCCACCTTTGTCGCACATACTTTATTACACATTGGAGGATCATTAACCTTTGGTGGACATGTGATTCCATCTTAGTTGGGTGATAAGTTATCTATTGATTATCTATTGTCATTGTCTCATTCACTCCTTTGTACTAACCTTGGCTATATAACTAAGGGGTCTCCTATGTAATGACTATTCATTCTAATTCAAGTTGGTTCCAATTAAATCAATCTGTTATATTTGCATTATTGATAGGCATATACACCTAGGGTGAGGAGAACAACCTAAAACTCAGTGTTTGATCCCAGGTACCCATTCCTCATACTTTGTTTGGAAACCCAATCCTAAACCGCATGCATTAGGCCTGTGGACCTAACAAAGGAAGTGGACTGTTGGAGTGGAGTCAGAAACTGAAATTTGGAGGTTTCATGGTGGAACTGGGGTTTGCTTGGCCTAATTTAACTTCTTGACAATTTGAGTATTGTTTTATGGCTCGATTGGAGTTTGAATAATGAGACTGAATGCTAGGATCAACTCTCTGTTCTATATGTTGTTTCTCTTCATATCGATGTAAAATGTGGCATCGGATTTTGGTGTATATTGTAGCCTCTTGTTAGGGGTGGTTGTAGATTATGGTGTTGTAGTGACATTGTAAATAATTACACCCTAGTTGAAACGGTTTGGGCTGTAAATTGGTTTTGTTTGCAATGAAGGGTGAAGACAAGCATTTGTGTCAGCTTGGCATAAATTTTTTGGAGAGAGCTCAAATGAAACGAAAACAAGGAAATAAATATGGTTTCCTATCCTCAGGAAGGAGATTATCTAAGTGGGTACGGAAGAATAGGATTAACTGTGGCA
This sequence comes from Chamaecyparis obtusa, assembly GCA_027943335.1. Lineage (NCBI taxonomy): Eukaryota > Viridiplantae > Streptophyta > Pinopsida > Cupressales > Cupressaceae > Chamaecyparis > Chamaecyparis obtusa. The sequence goes on along the minus strand of BSBK01002634.1, from coordinate 162,942 downwards.
AGAAAGACAGAAGCATGAAATGTAGTTGTCTGTATAAGTGCTGTTCGGGCAAGGCAGCATTGCATAACTATGAGAATTTTCATAAGAGTTCAGTTCCCACGAGGGTGATGTATTTTTGGAATGGCTCATGGAATGATTTTTCTGTCCAAGTTTTGGATTCACTTAGAGATGAGTTTTTGGCTGACATGCCCACTGTAGAGTTGGCAATAGATGGCTCTCCATATCTTGTTGATTTTTTGCGAATGCTACAAATAGATTTGAGGGCCGGCTGTCAAAGGTCCATTGCTTGGATTGATGAGAATGGTTCATGCTTTTTCCCCAAAGTTATCATTGAGGGTAATGCCGATGAAGAAGTTGCCTCTAAAGTTGAGGTCGAGATTGAAATTCGAATAAGTCCAACCGAGGCCTCAAATGCTGAGAATTGTGATAGAGTTGCTGCTAGTATGGAGGTTTCCAAAACTGAGCAAGTTTGTATTCCTAGTAATTTGAAGCCTATGGCTGATGTGGTATCCATGAATGTTCCTAAATTAGATGAATTGATCAAGAAATATTCAACCGAGGGCCCCACTGGCGCAAATGAATTGTATAGAGATTTAAGAGATTCAAACTTGTTTAAGGATACAAAGCCACAGCCTGTAACCGAGTTACCTATAAAGACTTTCCAAGCAAAGCAGTTGCTTCATAAAACATTAGCTAAGGTTCGAACAGGTACAGATGCAACTCAGTTGGAGAATGGTCAGATATTGCGTGATGAGGTTAGGGATGGTGTCATTAATCACAATTTGCTTTCTGAATCCCAACAATGTTCTAGTTTTGTGGCTCGTGAATTTGAACAGCTGGGGGACAAATTGATCAAATTAGTGGATTGCGATACAGAGTATGTAGTTGTGAAAAATTGTTTCCTTACTGGCCTAAATAAAATTGGACTTCCAACCAATGTTACTGGTATTTATCGAAATTCACATACAGATAGGTTGGGACAGGCTCGGCTGCAGGTTTTCAACAAACAGGTTGAGATAACAAGAAATTCTCGTGGTAATGCAAATGTTAAATATGCATGGCATGGAGCATCCGATACAAGCATATCATCAATTATACTACATGGTTTTAGCAATAACAGATTAATGAATGGTGGTCCGGCATATGGTGTTGGTGTTTATCTTGCTCCAGAAGATTGCTCGTACCTGAGGTAGGAAAGATTATATTCAAAGATAATCTACAAATAGATTTGAGGGCCAGTTGTCAAAGGTCCCATTATGATATTGTACACAAGTACCGTGAAGGTAGTCGCAAGTTAGGGCTGTTTCATTGCATACCCGAAACAATGAAGACGTTATGGTCCACAAAACATTTGTGCTTGAAAGACGAACAAATAAAATTAAACTTCTAAATAACCAAAGCCGCTAACAATAAATTCAACACAGATATGTCCTCATTTCTAGGTATTTTAGCTCTCTAACAGCTGAATACCAGATTACATAATAATGATAAAACAAAAATAAACCCAACGTACTCACAAATTGTAGCTGTGATTTCGTGGAGGGTTACGGCGCTGTTGAAAACACAAATGACAACGTTCTTGTTTTTTTTGTCCTTATATCCCGATGTGATTTCGCGGAGGGTTACGAACAAATAAAATTAAACTTCTAAATAACCAAAGCCGTAACCCTCCGCGAAATCATAGCTATAAATAAAATGAAAACACAAATGACAACGTTGCAAGTTAGGGCTGTTTCACTGCATACCCAAAACAATGAAGACATTACAGTCCACAAAACGTTTGTCCTTGAAAGACGAACAAATAAAATTAAACTTCTAAATAACCAAAGCCGCTAACAATAAATTCAACACAGATATGTCCTCATTTCTGGGTATTTTAGCTCTCTAACAGCTGAATACCAGATTACATAATAATGACAAAAGAAAAATAAACCCAACGTACTCAGAAATTGTAGCTGTGATTTCGCGGAGGGAATATCTCTCGGCACTGTTGAAAACACAAATGACAACGTTCTTGTTTTTTTTGCCCTTATATCCCGATGTGATTTCGCGGAGGGTTATGGCGCTGTTGAGAACACAAATGACAACGTTCTTGTTTTTTTTGTCCTTATATCCCTATGTGATTTCGCGGAGGGTTACGGCGCTGTTGAAAACACAAATGACAACGTTCTTGTTTTTTTTGCCCTTATATCCTGATGTGATTTCGCGGAGGGTTACGGCGCTGTTGAAACCACAAATGACAAAGTTCCTTTTTAATTTTGCGCTTATATCCCGACAACGTCGCAATTGCGACAGTGCCAAATGTATTGTCGTCGCAATTGCGATGGTGTCGGGCTATGTTTGAAAAAAAAAAGCCAAAACCGCATGACATTTGCCTGCCGTCGCAAATTGCCGTCGCAATTTCACCCCAAATGTATTAGTGTCTAGTTCAATTGAAACTGGTTTGGAGAGAGATTTTCGAAAAGGTTGGATCTTGTTGAGCAATTGGTTGATAGCTTGGGATTCTTTCGATTCTGGTCTTCGTCAGTTTTACTCTTTGGTGTTATTTTTGAGGTAGGATTTGATCAATCTTTAAATTATGCTTTAGCATTTTGAAACAATTGTTTTCTTCGTGCCTATTCTATGAATTCTCTCTCTTTATTCTGGAATTAGTCCTATAGAAATTCTCCTTCATGCATTCTTTAATTTCATATTTTAGAATGTTTTCACTAGTATTTGTAATTTTGATGATTCTGTTAGATGGATGCCTTTTGAATTATAAGGTAATTGGATTATGTAGAAAACCCTAGTTTTGGAAATAATGAGACCGGTTTAAATAAAGCTATTTGCTATTTCTGATTTTCTTAGATTAAAATCTTGTTGGTTGTTGTACCAGGTTACTGTAATTTGTTTTAGGATAAAAATATATTTATATGTATATATTAAAAAATATATATATAAGTTCTATTATGTTTTTTTTTTAAATATATAAATAAATTGAAAGTTTATAAAAAATGAAACTTTGCTATGAAAAAGTATGGTTTGAAAGAAAATATATTTAAAAATATATATATAAAAATAAAGTGCCTTTAAAAAAAAAAGTTTATGCAACCCTTTACTGGCTGCCGTGCGCGCAGTACATCATGGTACTGACGCACGTTAGTCCTTAAGGACTGTGCGCAGTATCATGAGGTACTGACGTGCACGTCAGTCCCCTCATGGGGTTGCGCGAGTAGCAGGGGCGCGTGGGGCAGTGGGTCCCCCCCCTTTATTATATATTTATTTGATTTTGTTTCTTTTTTTAGTTGATTTGAATTTATTTATTTTTTTAAAATTTAATTTATTATTAAAGTATTAAAATGTTAATTTTTAGTTGTAATTTTTAATTTTTAATTTTTAATAGATGTGTACTTTAATTTTATTATTTAATTAATAATAGTTGTGAAAATTAATTTTAGTATTTAATTTTTTTTAGTTGTGTAAATTTTATTTTAATGTTTATTAAAGAGTATTTTGTTTATTGTCTGGTTATGAATGTTTTATTTTAAAAAAATCAATCTTGGTAGTGTTATTTTAATGGCTACGTTTATTAGATGTTAATTTAAGTTAATTTTGTTCTTTTCTATTTGAGCAATTATTTGAATTATCAATTGTGAATTTTTATGATAAAAGTAACTAGTATTTTATTATCTAGTAAAGATTTGTCTGTGCATTCATTAGTGGTCATGGTTTATCATTGTGACTTTAGTCGCTTTTGGGCAATATGTCTTGATTTGTTCTTTAGGAGATGTAGTTGACTTTTGGGGATGTAATCCAGAGGCGAGTATATCGGGGGTTTTGGTTGTCTTTTTATCATGTTTGTTTTCCTTGCATATTCTGTTGTGTCGGTAAACTCATTCTAGGATGATTCTAGTTTTGCATGTTTTTGTCACTGTTGGATCTAGTTGCTATGATTCATGAGTTGTGTTAACTCAAGGTTATATTTGATCTTGTGAAACCCTAGGGTAGGTCATCTGAGTGTATAATAGGAAGTGGCTTGTAATTGGTGTCGGAGCCCAGAAGTGGCTACCAGGAGATCCTATTACAAGTAGCTTAATAAGTGATAATTAATAACATTCAGAGTTTAAAATGAACCTAATAAGATATTATGTGCCTCGCCCATGCCTGAGTTCTTGATTGAGTTTGACTAGCATGGTAGTGAGAAGATGCTTGCCGCCCCTGTGGACAGGATATGGCATAGTTAGTACCTTGTCTACACAAGAAGTTACTAAAACCACATAGAGTCACTAGGGCGCCAGGGTCTGAAGAGACTACTAGGATAACCTTAGAGTTGGGTTGTGTGGTGACACTTCCTTTATGCATCTTGGTTTCCTATGTGTGTTGGTTTGCCTCTGGTAGAGTATGTTTTACCTTGTTGTCTTTTTGTACACTTTGAGTTAGAAGCTTTCAGGACTCTCTTCCTTGGTTGTTATGTTGTTGTTTGTTATCCAAGTGGGATCTGATGTTATCTCCTCAGCACGGTGGGAGTGGACCATTTAGGTTCACGAGGTCGGGTGGTAGTGATTCTTTTACCATTTGAGATTCTGATGTTCATGTACCAGTGCCGAATGATCTCTGTGGCAGTTGATTCTTCTTGTTCTTCTTTGGTGGAGATGTGATCTTCTTCTTCTTCTTCCTTTTGGTGATCTTGTATCATTGTATCAGTTCTACAGTGTTATCATGTTGTACTTCTTTTCAGTTATTGTATTTGCATACCCTACGACATGTGCAGTGGATGTAGGTTATTATGGTTACCTTATGGTACCAGTTGTATCTATGTTATCTTTTATGTGATGTTTCATTTGTCTTTCATTTGTTTATATGAGTTTGTAATTATGTCTAAACTAAATTAATTAATTTTATATTCACGTAATCTTCATCATGGAATCCTTGAGAGTTGTAACCTATGTGAGTTGTTCATTTCATTGTATTGCTTCAGCATTGTAAAACTTTGATGTTGTTGAATGTTAACACTTAAAAAAAAATTCTGCAAACTTAGATGCATGTTTAGGTTAAGTTCTCATGGGTTCCCTAGCAGGGCATTACAAATTCCATTACAACACAGGAACAGAAAAGTACAGATGAGGCAAAACAATTATTACAAAATGGCATTAAGACAATTCTTCCAAAGGATTGATGCATTCATTAACTTATGAACTTGAATTATATGCAAAGAATCTTACCCGGGAATCTACTTCCAATCAAAAAACATGACTCGCACATGAAAAAGATGCTTCCATGAGAAAGGCATACATCGGTTCTTAACTTGCAACAACATGAATCCAGGAGAAAAACCTGATGTACTCAAAAGACTAATGCAAGTTGAAGAAATGTTGATTGTCAAGGTAAACCCAGCATTACAAGTAACTAAAAAATTTGAAGGCCAATATAAATATCATGGACACATGATTAGCTTTGCGCAGGACATAACCAACATTGCAAACATTCTTCCTCGAAGAATACAAGAACTAGATATACTCATAGTTCAAAGATTACATACAATAGGCCAGCCCTACTACTATTATGTCAGCAGAAGACACATTCTACATGCATTGTAATATAAAGTGAAATTTGACCCATACTAAAGGGATGCCACTATCAACGCTAAATATCTTGTAGAGATTCCAGAAACAAGTACAAATGTTTCAAGTATTCTCAAAACCATTGAAACAATTGAAGACATAGTGGTCCCAAATGCTCAAATGGACATTAATGAAGAGGTAAATGAAAAAAGCACAACATACACATCATCATTTATTCCCAAACAGTCAAAAATAACTATAGAGCTACAAATAATTAAGCAAAAATTTCAACTTGAAAATAACACAATGAACATAATTAATTGTTCAGAGATAGATTCGTCTCCAATAAACAAATATAACACTAAGGGTTTACTCGATATGGCATTTATGTCTCTCTTTCCAAATGGATTTGCACAGGTAATGCAACCATGGATAAAGAATACACATTCATAAGTTTGCACAACACTTAATGAGGTTCCATGATGATAGATTTGGAAGGAATCCTCGCTTCAGATATTTCATTTTCAATCTTATGTGTAGACATCATAGTCAAGCAGTTGAAGCCATACTCATCAAGAGAAATGCAGAACAAAATATACCTGCTACTATAGAAAACCTTAGTATACACCTTACAAATTTACCAAACAACCAGCTTGCAAAGGAACTAATGCATTATGGTTCTTCCATGCAAGGAACACGACCATACTGGAATAAGCATCATGCAGAGTTGATAGACATGATCAATCAAATAGGATCACCTACACTTTTCTTCACACAGAGTGCAAAAGACATAGAATGGCCAGATTTACATCAATTTCTCTCAAATGACACTCCACCCAAAATGCTATCAAATAGAGCATAGAGAACATAATTAATAACCCTCATACCGTATCATTGTACATGCATCAAAGATTTACAATATTTCATGAAGAAGTCATTGAAAAACTACTAAATATAGAGAACTATTGGTATAGAATAGAATGGAAACACAAAGGCAGTGCACATGTGCATGGGGTTATCTGGATTAAAAAATGCACCTATTATATGGATAAATGTAATTGGAACAATGTTGCAGAACTAGAAAGAGCATAAATATTTTTTGACAACTATGTCACTGCTTGGAACCCTCACGATGGACAACACAGAAACAAGACAATCTTCTAATCTCTACTAGATGATCCATGATTGCTCAACACACATGAGATATCAGCTACATAACCCACTCATGACTACGAAGAACTAATAAACCAGGTCCAACGACATACAAAATACAGAGAGGGCACATGCTTAAGAAAGAAAGGCTCTAAATTAGAGTGTCTCTATAAAGTTCCATGGAAAGAACAAACAAACTCCATAATATCATATGACGAGGATGGGAAAAAAATATGAACCTACAACAAATGATGACAGACTTAACATACATGATCGAGACATGTTGTTGATCTGGAGAGCCAACATAGACTTCCAACCTATTGTCTCATGAGAACTAGTTCTCAAATAGGTTGCCAAGTATGCATTAAAAGTATAAAGAACATCTGAGACATACAATAATATATTAAAAAGAGTATCTACAACACAAGTAGAAAGTCCAGCTCTCACAACATACAAAAAATTCATGACTAAAGTTGTAGCTAAGTGTGACATGGGAGCACAGGAAACATGTCACATGCTTCAAAAACTACCTCTTGTCATTTGCAATTGTGTTTTCACATCTTTGAATCTTGGATGAAAAATATATCAGTGAATCACTAACATATCAACCACAAGCCAAATACAATTGACCTACTTGTAGACATACATTCAGTGGCCTGCAAAGCTTGAGATGATAACACTTCTTGAATCTACACGCTCTTACACCTTTTAATCAAAGCACAAACATTTTAAGTGGAAAGAAAGACAACATAAAGCCATTGTCAAAGTTTTCCTAAAGTTCTATAACATTCCACATACTGACTTAGAGAATTTTGAAATATTTTGCTAGAGTGAGCTCCTCTTATACTGTAAGCATTTCTGTGATTTAGAAAGTGACATTGGAATAACTTAAAATTCAATAATTACAAATTGGAACAACATGAAGGCAATTAGATATAATGTTTGGCATGTTAATCACATTAGTGAAAATGAAACAAACTCAGAAGAAGAACAAGAAAAATAAGAAGAAGAAGACAACAATGACACAAACAAGCAAGGCATAATGCAAATGAATGAATGAAAATTATTGTCACAAATGGGCCCCTCAAATAATTGCACCATCAACGAACTTGACATGCTTGGTAGGCATGACTTTGATAACAAAAACACATGGGATCAGAATAGTGTACCCCAAAATCTACTTGAAATTGCAACACAGTTCATATACTCAAAAAAATGAGTGTAGAAGGAGAGAACATCCTATCAAGCCACCATGTTTTGGGAAGTTATACATTATCGGCAAACCAAGAGAAAGATCTCATGATAATTAAAGAACACAACAAATGTGTTCCTACTAAACCACTCTATATGATCATTCAAGGTACAACTAGTACTAGAAAATCATACTTGATTAGCTTCATACAAAATGCCCTAAACAGTAATGACCAACAACAAAAAAAATAGCTCCTCACACTAGCTCCTACAGGTGTTGCTTAATTCAATATAAATGCATCGACTATACACATGATACTCAGAATCCCTATCAAATAAATGCAGCCACTACAAGGACGAGCATTAACAACATTCTAGGAAAACTTAAAGGAAATAACATATATTCTTATTGATGAATTGAGCTTCATTAGCCCAAAGCTACTACTAAAAATAGATAGTAGACTACAACAAGCATTTCCTCAAAATCAACAACTATGCTTTGGTGGCCTTTCAATAATCTTGGTTGGTGACCTTCCCAACTACCTCCTATGATGGACAAGCTATTATACGCATCCCATTCTACTGCTAGAACATTATGGGAACAGTTCACAATAATTATCACACTACAAATAATATTCTGCCAACAAGGTGACAATATAGTGCAAGTACAATTTTGTCAACTTTTGCATAACATATGGAATGCAAAGTCAATGAAACAATATTGGGAGCTCCTAATTTCACATTTTGACAAACAAATGGCATTAAATTAAACAAAGGAGTTTGAAAAGTCAGTACACCTCTACTACAAATGATCTAGTCAAACTACCCAACAAAAAAATGTTAAAACTATTGAATTGTCCAATTGCAATAAGTGTAGCAATAAGAAGTAGAAACAACAAAAAATATGCAAATATTGATGAAAGACTTGAAAAAGAAATTCTACTCTGCAAAGTTCAACACATCATGCTCACAACAAACATATGGACACAAGCAAGCCTCATAAATGGAGTATTGGGTGAAATAATTAAGATTGTTTATAGCTCTGAGTCCAAACCCCCTAATCTACCACTTTATGTTGTAGAAAGGATCGATAATTACAATCGGTCATCATGGAAAATAGATGATCCTAAACTAATAACAATAACTCTTGTATCACTAGTCACATAAAAGAAAATGCCACTAAGAATGGCATGGGCTTTAAATATTCACAAATCTCAAGGACTCACACTACACAAAGAAACAATTAACATTGGTAAAACAAAAGGTAGGGACTCACATTCACGACAATTTCCAAAGTCAGATCATTAAATGATCTATGCATTCAACCAGTATTCTCCTTTGAAAGATACTAAAAAATGCAAAACAATCCATACACAATCATAAGGAAGAAAGAAGAAGCTCGATTAGAACAACTCGCCCTCTCAACAATCAAGGTACACAACACTTTAATTTACTTATCCTTTCACATGGAACTATCTATACTATTTAGTTCTCTTCAACATAAACCAATTTATTTATATTATTTAGTTCAACAAGGGATTTATTGAACTCTGATTTATTTATTAAGATGCTATCATGTAGGGTACTCAAAGAAATAATCTAATTAAAGGCATGCAAGTATAAATCTATCATTGCCACATAAAATGTTTAATGCTATTATTAGTGAAAATGTTGGTACTCACAAACAATATCCAACCATTGTTTCCTATGCACATATTTTCAACTAAACATTCTTCACAAATAATATACATATTTATGTACACTTGCCTCCTAACTTATGGATCACACTTATTACAAAGTGCTTGTATTTGATGATGACATTCTTTCCTCACATATAGGTTGGTTATCCTATTCACTATTGGTGCTCAAAAATGTTGGACCGTTTTGAGGCCAACTGACAGGCACAATAAATGCCTCTACAATTTTGGCTCGATCGAACCAAGGTTGGTAGGCCTAAATCAAATATGTTGTCTAACTACACAAACACATGCATAAACAATAGAAATTCCTTTCAATGGGGTTAATGATCCTTGGAGGAAAAAACAACCTAATATCCTAATTGTCAGATAGCTTGAAATCTAAACTAAGGCTAGAATGTAATGCTAAACCTAAGTGAATGCTTTGTAAATAGGATAACATATAAGATATGTAAATCATAGAAGAAATACAATGACAATTTTGAATGAATGAATAGACCAGTGCCTGATACCGGATTGGGAATAAAGTCAGATACATTCAATGCTACGTATAACCAGAGATAGTTTTAAGATAACTCGCTTCTGTAAAACGAGACCATCACCCTACAAGCTTCTATTGAAACAAAATTTACAACAATTTATACAATAGGTCCTATGGTTTTTAACCCAACTTAAGAGCCCGAAAGGAAATAGTAACAGGTTCTCAGACCATGCTACCATTATTCAAATTGTACAAATTAATTATAAATGAATGCATGAAAATAGAAAACATAGTAAGATACCCTGGCTAGAGGGTAATCCGAGAAACCAGTTGAATGTAAAAAAACTATATAATCAATAGGGTACAAACACTTATCTGATATTCATGCATAAGATTTTGGGCATTAAATTCCAATCCGTGAGTTGGTAGATTTTTGTCGTGATGTTTTTTTATTACAATTGAGTTATTATATATATAAATCCCAATGGCTCCCTGTGAAAGGACATGCCCTTTCATAGGACCTAATTATACAACTACCCCCCCAAAATATACAAAACAAGCCATAATAATGGTTGTTAGGGAAATATTTCTCGTATAATTAAACTTATTCCTTTTTAGGTGCTCTGTGCATTAATAATTCAATTTTTAAGCTCCTGCACAAAATGCCTAACATTAGGTGGTATTAAGGAAATAAAAAATCATTACATGTGTAAGGTTTTCATAAAAACTATTTATTATTTATTTATTAATTAACAATAAATTGAAAATAAGACATAACAAAATTATGATATAACTCACATAAATATTTTAATAAATAAAGTGCAAATAAAATAAAAATCATAAGCCACCCACTTTATAAATGAGTTATATTTATCAAAACATAAAACAACACCTAAAATATTTAATAGAAATAAGGTATTGTAATTTTAAATTCAAAATTTATTTGCATAATGTATTAACCCTAACATATTCATTTTAAATTACCTTTTGAACAAACAATATAAAACACATAATAGAAACACTCCTTTCCATTAGGGTAAAAAATTTTATAATTCATCCTAAAAGAGGGACACTTACCCTAATAATAAGAAATAATCAAAATTTACATTAGGGCACGTGTTATAGGAGACAACAACCCTAATGGTGCATATATTAATAAATCCATTAGTTATTACTTTCTAAAAAATAAAAAGTTACAAATGAATTACAAGGGTAATATATAATCACTTAACCCCCTTTTTACTTAACAATCTTTAATTTTAAATTTAAAAATAAAATTACAACAAGGTAAAATTATATGACTACCATTAGGGATATGAGAACTAAAGAATGATATTAATTAAAAATATTTCAAAACCCTAAAAGTTAATAATCTTTTACCAACATTATTTGCCTTATCACATATTTTTACTTTAGGGTTTTAGGAATAAAATATAATTTAAGATTAAAAAACAACTATGCTAGCAACCATAATAATCTCTCAAAATACAAACCTCTACTACACACAAAATATTCATTAAAAAATTTATTTCAAAGGAAATAAGATTTTCTTTAATTTATACATTTATTTACAACTACACTCCCAAGGAATAATATAGAGCAATTGGTAGGGGTAGGGGTAGGGTCGGGTAGTTAGGTAGGAAAAGGAATGGGTCGAGAGGTCGAGTGTTCAACTCCCTCTCCCCATTCTTTTTCCTAAAATTGGTATAATACATAAATTATTATTTAATTTGAAAGTTAATTAAGGAAGAAATTACTCCCTGAGTAAGAAGTTGTACTTTACTTCTCACCTACACATAAAAACAAAGATAAATAAGTATCTTCTCCTAACCCTCTCGTAGAAAACAAATAGACTAACTGGTTAGGGGGTAGGAGGGTAGATAGGTAGGAAAAAGGTCGGCTTGAGAGGTCGAGTGTTCAACTCCCTCTCGCCGCCCTTTTTGCTCAACCTATTTTATTTTTTATTTTTAGAATCATTATTTATTCAAAATAAAAATGCATTAAAATAAAGCAATTTACAACCTAATACATGAGAATAAAAATAACAAATGCACACGCCTTTTATCCATTTTAGTTTTTTATCAAAGGAAAATTATAAAATATGAAAAATATATATTATACTTCCCTGACGTTTTGTTCCTTTAGGACCTGAAATTTTCAGTGTCAACAGTGGCTCTTATTGGGGACATGCATTCATGCCTGGATGCAGCGAGATCCTAGTTATCTCTGGAAAAGAAGACCATAGTGAGAAAAAAAAAATGATGCTTAAATGAAGTAAACAAAAATAATAATATACAAGTTTAGAGAATACTTCCTATTTTAAGAGAAAAATGGCTTCAAATACTGACCGTGAGTAGGGAACTCCTGAATGACTTCATCAGTGTCCTGTAGATAATATGAATTCTCACCTGCTTTCGAGACTACCATGTAAGGTCCCAGCCATAATGCCTCGAACTTACCATGTTTTCCTTTGTCTTGGTCTTTTGCATTCCATTTCAATACCCAATCACTTTCTCTGAAAGGTCTATTTGATGCTCTTTTATCATGCAGGGTTTTAATATGTCATTGTTGATGAAGATTCCTTTCCTATGCTATTCTTCTCATTTCATCTAACTCTGATAACTGGCTCAACCGGTCTTCCATAAAGTTTACATCCTCAAGTTCTTCTTCTTGAATGAATTTGTATACTGGCAGGAGATTATTCAACGGTAACCTCGCTTGTTTCCCATAAACCAACTCATAAGGAGAAAAACCTATTGATCTTTTCATTGTTACTCTGTCTACCCATAAAGCTAGATTTAGCTTTGAGTCCCAAGCCTTTTTATTGTTACTCAACATTCTTTTGATAATCTTCAGTATATTCTTATTGCTTGATTTTGCTTGACCATTCCCTTGCAGATGATATGGAGATGAGTACAATAGGTTGATGCCATATTTTTCACAAAATTTTGAAAATTCCTTAGATCTGAAGCACATGCCATTGTCACAAAGAATCTTATAAGGTACTCCAAATCTGGTAAGTATATTATCTGTTAAAAACTTGATGACCACTTTGCTTGTAGCCTACCTTGTGGGTATAGCTTCAACCCACTTTGTAAAGTAGTCTGTCACAACCAATATCCATTTGTGACCTCCACTCGAAGCATCTGCAATTTCCCCAATAAAGTCTATTCCCCACATTTTGAAAGGTTCCTCAGTTTGTAATGGAATAAAGGGTAAAGAACCATTGTATTTCAGTTTCCCGGAGAACTTCTGACAAGACTCACACTTTTTAACATAATTATAACAATCTTTAAAAACATGAGGCTAGTAATACTCGAATTTAAATATCTTGTGAGCTATTGTCTTAGCCAAAAAATGACCGCCACATACCCCATCATGTAAATCCTTATAACTGACTTGGCCTAATAGGTGTCTAGACAGAATAGGAGGACACCGTTGCTATTTTTCCAATATAGGTCTCCTTGAATCAACACATATCTGGATGCTTGTAACTTTATGGTTCTTCTCTGATTATCATTTAGACCTTCACGACACTTCATATGCTTTAAGAAATATACTATGTTTGTGTACCATGGACACTATTTGATGCTCATTTCTACACTTTCTAAATCTACTTGGTTTACTTGTGCTGCATCCAAATTTGTTTCCACCATAAGTTTAGCCAATCCTTGTCCTCTGATTAACTTAGTAATCTAAATCTCAATATCAAACTCTTGAATCTAATTTATCCATCTACATCTTTTTCTTGTAACCTCTGATTGCCTCAAGATATCTTTAGTTGCTGCATTCGGTACTTATGCCACAATCTTAGCTCCTTCTAGATAAGGTCTGAATGATTTCACTGATTTAACTAAGGAATAAGCCTAATTTTCATGTATGTCTGATGAAGGGTGCTCCCCTTAATACCACAAACACATAACAGAAACGGAGAAACCACAACAATATGCAAGAACAGAAAATTGGCTTCTTATTATCTCCACAAATGTGGAATTACAAACTTTTAGAATTACAATATGCAAAGCCACATGGGCATTCCCTTACAATATTCTTTAGGACAAAGCCTCGAATCAATACCCAGATCTACTACCCAGAACTATTCTGAACTGCCTAAGACAATAATACAGCCTTCCTTATATAGGCAATTATCCACCACCTGGGAAGGTTCCAGAATTTTAGCCAATAAGGCTGACCAAACTTAGAATTATTTTATTTTACATTTTATTACATCATAGTCGGCTCAAGATAACCTTTGAAACCCGAACATAAATTTTGAAGAAAATTATTTTTCGCCATTTCAGGTGGCCCAACTTCCGAAGACCATAAGTCATCACCAGTTGACCCGCTCGGCTATTATAACCCCATTTCGGAAATGCCACGAAGCGCTCTACAGGCTTGACTGGCACAAGCGCTTGTCACCCAAATTTTTGACCTCATCCGGGGCCTCTAAAGCCTTCAAAACTGAGTTCAAAGTTTCTGTACCCTGCTACCAATACCGAAAATCTTCAATATCTTCCAATATACACTTGATCTGGCAATGAAACTTTACTGGCAGACTTATATGACCAAAATGAACCTCTAAGAAAGAAATCAGATCATTCTGAGCACATACGAAAATTACCAAAAATAGTAACTTTCCATAAATAGCAGCTCTGCACAAAATAACCCTTATTGAATATAAAAATAGAAATATTTTTGGGTGATGCAAGATTGCTCTTACACCCAGGATGCTCTTGCATCAATGTCATAACTCAGCTCAGAGAATTGTAGATTTTTACTGAAGAATGCTATTGGTTGCTCATATCCTTCATCATTTTTCTGTAACAATATTGTTGCTATGGTGTGGAAAGAAGCAAAGAAGAACAACTAAAACAGTTTGGAAAAATCAGGAGACTTTAAAACTGGCGCTTCCTTGATTGCTTTCTTAATATTGGAAAATGCTTCTAAAACCTTATTTGTCCAATTTATAATTGCATCTTTCTTTAACATCTTTGCAATAGGTTTTATGATTTCTGAAAAATTTGGGACAAACCATCTTACAAAGTTGATTTGTCTAAGGAAAGATTGTATTCCCTTAACATTTTTAGGGATCTGAACCTTATTAATTGCTTCAATTCTTTCTAGATCTATTCTAACTCCTTCCTTGGAAAAAATATGACCAAGGAATTTACCCTCAGTTACCCCGAAATGAAATTTCTTCGGGTTTAAGGATACTCCATATTCAAGGGTTGTTTTGAAGATTTTCTCTAGATGCTTGCAATGATCTTATGCTTTCTTGGAATAACCTGTGATGTCATCCTGATATATTACCATGATAATATCAATGAAATCCCCAAAAGCCACATCCATGGCCCTCTGAAAAGTAGCTCCTATGTTCGTAAGTCCAAATGCCATTCTTGCATAAACATATGTACCCCATGGCATAGTGAATGTTGTTTTGTATTGTTCTTCTTCTTTAACTTTAACCTGATTGTACGTGGAGAACCCATCCATCATGGATAATAATTCATTTCCTGTAACCTTCTGTAATAATGCCTCCATGTTTGGTAATTCATAATTGTCCTTTAACAAAGATATGTTTAGATTTTTGAAGTCCACACAAAGCCTAATATCTCTGTTCTTCTTCCTAACAAGTACCAAATTTGAAACCCAAGTAGAGTGTCTAATCGACTTTATGATACTAGCATCCCTCATCTTAATGAGTTCCTCCTTCATCTTAGGAGGCAAAGTCAGATTGATCGGTCTTTGCCTTTTTCTAAAAGGCTTTGCATCAAGTCTTAAGGGTATTTCATGTTGGAACAAGCCCTCTCTATAAGCCTTAAGATCGTCATAGGACCAAGCAAACACATGTCTATACTTTCTTAACAAACTAACAATATCAGATCTAATTTTAGGAGTCAACTTTTTACCAATGAAAATCTCTTTAGGAGTATGTTCATTTCCTAAATTTATCTTTCCACTTCCTCTATATTAGTATTTTCCATTTTAACCTTACAACTAGAATCTTTACTATCAAACATTTTTTCTAGTGCAACAAGCCCTTTAGGAATTTTATTAATTTTAAGTTGAATTACATCTTTTCCAAATAAAGTATCCTTTTCATCTATTGTTTCAACATAAGCATTTAAATCAATCAATTGATCTTCGTACCTTTCCTCACATGCCAGGAACTTTATAATGTCTCTATTATTATCAAAGATTTTCCAATTATGAACATTATCCAGTATTGATGGCCTTGGTTTGATCTCTACCTAGAAATTCTCCATGTCGGTGTGGCAAAAGTGTGTAACCTAGCTTGGATCAACATCTTCAATGATGTAAGTAGATCTTGGTTCTTTGTCGATCCTTACAACCCTGTCATTTACTGGGATAGAAGCATAAGATAGATCTAATTGAATATTTCCACCTACTAAATTAGACCACTGTCTAGATAATAACATTCCATAACTAGGTGGTACTTCAGCAACAATAATATCTATTTTATAAGATTTTTTAGGACATGAAGGAAACTTAAATTCAACATTTTTCATTATTCCAATAACTGGGACCGACCTATTGTCCATAGCATAACACTTTCCATAAGTAGTATCCACATTCATTCCTAATTATTTCATTACCCCATGAGGCATAATATTGACTGCCACCCTAGAGTCTAGCATATAATTTTTAATCAATTTATTGTTTATCAATAAAGTTAGAAAAAAAGGATCTACTTTAGTAGCATCTTCATTAACAAAAGTTCCTAGGTAAATAACTGGTAATTCTTCACTATCCTTTTGTTCCTTTGCATCTTTTTTAACAACATCATTTATTAACTTGATCATTTCATTCCCGCAATCAGTTAATTTAACTATTTCCATTAGAGGGATAGAAAGTTTTACCTGAGATAATGCTTGAGACATGAATGAAGCACAGTTTGAAATTTCCTTACCATTGCTCTTCTTGTCCACGGGTTTTCTTATCTTTGATCTTTGATCAACTTTCCCTTTAGGGACATCTGCCTTTGACTTCTTTATCTCAACATTCTTGTTTGAAATCTTGTACCTCCCTGCTACTTGTTCATTGCCTGAGTTCATATTCATGTTCCTCAAATGATAGTTGCTAAGCACTTGTTCCATCACTGCTACAGTGGAAGCCTCTCTTTCCTTTCTTGTTGTCCTTCTAATATCCAGACTCTCATCATTATCTAAAAAGACTTGCTTCTCTTGTTGGTATCCCAACCTCCTATAACTTTCATCTGGCATGTATTCACCATCTGAATCATCACTATCTCCTGACCAAAAGGGTGTGGATGAAAGAGCATTTATCACAGGCCTCTCTTCATATCCCTGGTTTTCTTCCTCCAAAATCTTCTATGCTATAAGGCATTGCTCCTAAGGGTGAGACATTTTACAAACCTCACACCAAAACTCATCCACTATGAAATGATTATTTTTCTTAAGAGGATTTGGAGTGTCTGTCTTCTTTTTTAAAGGCTTTTTGTCTTTCCATTCTCTGTGATAAGGCATGTCCTGCAACCTATACTTATCATTTCTGTTGAAATTTCTATCTTGCCTTCCTGCTTGAAAGTGACTTTTATTTGGTTGCAAATTCTTCATCAAACTTACTAACTCATCCATTTTATCACTTTCACTGCTCTTTGTCGGGACTGCAGGATTGAATAGCTTAGGATCATTTCTTTTATCAATTCTTCTGGTAGCTATTCTATTGTTTTCAATATTCAATGCAATCTTAAAATCCTGTTGTAAGGTTGTTGGGTTATGAGACCTTGTCTCATAATTCATCTTGACATCAAAAGCTTTCAAATAAAAAGTAATTAGAAAAGGGTCAACAGGGCGGATATCTTTTGGAATCTTATTCAACACCCTGTTAAACCTTTTATTAAACTCCTTTATTGTTTCATTCACATTTTTCCTCATAGTGGTTAATTCATGAGTTGCAAAGGATGGATCTCTATGATCCCCAAATTCCTCAATAAACTAATCAACAAAGTTTTGCCAACAGGTAATTGATCCATCTGCCAAATTTCTATACCATTCATCTGCACTATCCTTGAGTGAGAGAACTAACATTTTCATACGCACATCCTCATAAGTAATGTCAAATTCATAAACAATATTTTTTACATTAATAACATGTTGTTTTGCTAATTGGGATCCATCGCCAGTAAACTTAGGGATAACAGCCTTTAACTTGTTAGGTATAAGGTCAGGATAACATAATACATTTGAAAAATCCAATGGCTTATATCTCTCATTGATTTCTTGAAATTTGGCATCAAGTAGATTTCTATTATTGTTATTCTAAAAATATTGATTTTGGGGAATAGGGTTACCTCTCTGGTGTTGATTTACCTGATGACCCTGTTGACTAGTGTGGGGTTGCGTCGTTCCTCCAAAATGATGCTGTCTAGAATGCCCGAATTGTTGATTAGTGCCTACATCATAATACTGTGCATGGTTATGTGCTGCATTATTATGACTGTATCGATTTTGATAATTCATACCAATTCTTATGTCTCCATTATTCTAATAAGAATCATGATATATGTGATTCCGGTTATTGTAATGTACAGACTATTGTTGATTATTGTTCCAGTTATCCGTATTTAAGTTATTATACAGTACATTGTTTTTATCTATTATATCATATTCATTTTGTCTGCATTGCCTTGTTGGATAATAATTATAAGCTCTTATGTGCTCTCCATGCCCTTGTTGCATAGTATCCTCAAAGAAATGTTCGTCTAAATTTTTTTGATTATCAGAACCATTATTTACTCCTTTGGCCTACATATTCTCACTTCTTCCTTTATCGGGCTGAAAATAATTATTATCATTTAATGGGCCATGTCTTCATGATGTATGTGAGATTCAAACCATTCTTCATGGTTGTAATTAGGTTGATACATACCATATCTTTGTTGATTCGGGCCACGTGGCTGTGCATTCGATGGTTCTACACTTCGATAATACATCTCTTTGTCACATAAATTGTAAGCACATTCACCAAACTACTCATCACCATAACTCATTTTATTTTGCACGGTATGTTCCTTTTTGTGTGGTAACATATCTTCACGCTGCTTTTAGGAATTAAAAGTCGGCTGTAAACAATAATCATTCATATCTTGTGTATAAGATTTTCTAGTAACCTCACCAAACCAACTCCGCGAATGCTGATTGTAATCCAAATCTTGCAATTGCTCATCATTATTCTGCCCACTGTCCTATAACTTTCTTAGCATGTGGTCTCTTTGATATAAATTTATTTTCTCATGATATACATTCCATGTGTCTTGCGTGGGTTGATGGATTCCATCCTGCTACTCACAAGAACCGTTATCACACTCCTTATTTTGAGTATTTCCACCCTTTTGTGCACATGAATTAATATATCGCATATCATATACATGCTGATTCTCAAGGTTGTTTTGCGCATAACCATTAAGTGTATTATTATATTTCTTATTTGGAATGTTCCTATCCACGTTCTATGCAACTCTGGGGTTATATGGCTACTCATGTTTATGCATATTATTCCCAATTTTTTATTTGTGATGTGAATCTCCTGGCTGGTGCATTCGCTGATGATAATACATGTTATCATTTTGATTTTGATTATAAATACCATTATTTTGGCAAATACTTTAGTTACTTTGAGCATTGTCCCTTTTATTTATATTACTATCGCCTCCCCTCTGCGCAATTTCGGATTGATATGGCTGCTCACACAATTTTTGGTTTTGATAATATACTTGATTACTTTGTTGTTTTTGAATATTTCTTTTATCTAGTGCAAGCTGGTGAGCCTCATATGGATACTCACGTGGGCTCCCAGATTTCTGAATTTGCTCTTAACAACCCATATTGCTTACCTGCTATTTTTTGTGAATGACCTCTGTATCATTTTGGTTCTGCACAAGTCCATCTGGCTACTCATGTGAGCTTCCAGAGTGCATATCATGTTCCATAAATTTTTGGCCTTCTCCTTGTTCAAAACACTTGTCATATGCATTGACTCTCGATGGCAAATGAGAGGTGTTTCCATCATATGTTTTGCAATATTTGGAGTGTATATGGTCAACTTGTTGCGTAGATACTTTTGGATAACTCATATTCTTGTTTTGCAATGCAATAAAATGCTGGTCATCTAACTCTATTCAATGCGCCCCCACATTAGATGAGCCAAATGCAACTTTAATTGGCCAAACATTATTTGCGTGAATGTTTTTTAGAACATTAATATCCTTCTCTTCTGTAATTTTATGACTACCGTTTTGATACTCACAAGAATCTCCAGGCTGGTGTCTTAAGTCATTAGCATAAGGATCCTTACGATACTTGGCATTCTTCTATACAAATGGGTAATCATTATTTACTTGTTGAGGTATTTGGTTTTGCTCCCATATATTATCATTATCTTTATAATAATACTCCTTTTGCGCAAGTTTAAAATCATTGTGCTGCTCACAAACGTCATTATTAACTTGTTGTATTTTTTCATGGTCTGCATGAATCCCTTGTTGCTGTTGATAATAATTCCTTTTCAATATATTATCTCCCTGCTGCTCATGTGCATTATTGTTTTTTCGCAAGCCTTTATTATATATATCTTGCATATATGCATCTGGATAATTTCTGTCATAATTATTTTGATATGCATGAGTAAGTTTCATTTCATACTCTAGTTGAAATATATCACTTTGCATATTATTAGCTTGCATATCTTCATCTTGCAAACCTAACATATATGCTTGCCTTTGCGTAGTTATATATATATATATATATATATATATATATATATATATATATATATATATATATATATATATATATATATATATATATATATATATATATATATATATATATATATATATATATATATATATATATATATATATATATATATATATATATATATATATATATATATATATATATATATATATATATATATATATATATATATATATATAATTCTACCGACAGTTAGCTTGTTGTATATGGTTTTGAGCAACATCTTCTCCATGATCACCTTGCATACTATCATAATGTATTTCACATTGATTTTGATCAACATTATTAAAATTATGACCAAAATGATCATTATCATACTGGAAATGATTGTTTTCACCTTTATTGAATAAACTGTAAACATTTCCATTACGCATCGGCTGTCTTTGCAATTTATTCAATTCACGTTCATTATCCTCATTTTGATTTTCTTGATCACTGCTATTTCTTCCAGTCCCTTTTGCACTGTCATGAATATCACAGGGATCATTAATATTTTTTGACTTGTTATTTAGGTCACACATTGGATTAGAAAAAATATTGAACCATTCACTATCATCTCCTGTGGTTCTCCATTCTTTGTCTATTTTAAACATAGGGTTAGTGGCATTATCATGATTAATGTGACCACTATTCTTTCTGTGAGGAGGAGTGTAGACCGGCACCTGAATGCATCTATCTACAACTTCATTATTATTTACTTCACCATTTCCTCCATCACTTTCGTCAAGCAAAATAAGGCTTTCCCTTTCTATTCCTATTTTCCTAAGATCTTCATTCGGCTGTCTTCTAAGGGCTCTGAGCATCTCCTTATCTTTATGCTCCAATCTAATCATCCCCTCAACTATATCATCCATCTACCTCTCCCTCTACTCCTATTCACACATGACCCCCTCACTGTTATTCCTTGGGTTACGGTGATCTGAAGTTGGGAACTTGTCACAAGCAAATTCTTGACCTTTATTTTTGTCAGGTTGCTTTTCAGGAGATACATACAACATCTTCTTCTTTGATTTCTTATTCCTCCTATTCGGTCTCAATTCAGTGAATGAATTGTTCTTTAGGGATCTTCTCCCTAACATAGGCTTCACCTGATACTGTATTCTAGAATCGCCACATCACTTCCTATGAGGAATCAATAACTGTTCTGAATCCTTCTTCCCAATACAGTCTTTACAACACTAACCAGAGATTCTGAAATTGCTTTCACTGATAGGTGTCCCCAACAGAGTCATTAATTTGTTGGTGCTCAAAAATGCTGGACCGTTTTGAGGTCAACTGACAGGCACAATAAATGCCTCTGTAATTCTGGCTCGATCGAACCAAGGTTGGTAGGCCTAAATCAAATATGTTGTCTAACTACATAAACAATAGAAATTCCTCCCAAAGGGGTTAATGATCCTTGGAGGAAAAAACAACCTAATATCCTAATTGTCAGATAGCTTGAAATCTAAACTAAGGCTAGAATGTAATGCTAAACCTAATTGACTGCTTTGTAAATAGGATAACAGATAAGATATGTAAATCACAGAAGAACTAAAATGACAATTTTGAATGAACGAATAGACCAGTGCCTGATACCAAATTGGGAATAGAGTCAGATACATTTAATGCTACGTATAACCGGAGACGGTTTTAAGATAACTCACTTTTGTAAAATGAGACCATCACCCTACAAGCTTCTATTGAAACAAAATTTACAACAATTTATACAATAGGTCCTATGGTTTTTAACCCAACTTAAGAGTCTGAAAGGAAATAGTAACAGGTTCTCAAACCATGCTACCATTATTCAAATTGTACAAATTAATTATAAATGAATGCATGAAAATAGAAAACACAATAAGATACCCTAGCTAGAGAGTAATCCGAGAAACTAGTTGAACGTAAAAAAACTATATAATCAATAGGGTACAAACACTTATCTGATATTTGTGCATAAGATTTTGGGCATTAAATTCCAATCCGTGAGTTGGTAGATTTTTGTCCTGATTGATCGTAATATTTTTTTCTTACAATTGAGTTATTATATCTATAAATCCCAATGGCTCCCTGTGAAAGGACATGCCCTTTCATAGGACCTAATTATACAACTACCCCCCAAAATATACAAAACAAGCCATAACAATGGTTGTTAGGGAAATATTTCCCATATAATTAAACTTATTCCTTTTTAGGTGCTCCGTGCATTAATAATCCTATTTTTAAGCTCCTGCACAAAATGCCTAACATTATGTGGTATGAAGGAAATAAAAAATCATTACATGTGTAAGGTTTTCATAAAAACTATTTATTATTTATTTATTAATTAACAATAAATTGAAAATAAGACATAACAAAATTATGATATAACTCACATAAATATTTTAATAAATAAAGTGAAAATAAAATAAAAATCATAAGCCACCCACTTTATAAATGAGTTATATTTATCAAAACATAAAACAACACCTAAAATATTTAATAGAAATAAGGTATTGTAATTTTAAATTCAAAATTTATTTGCATAATGTATTAACCCTAACATATTCATTTTAAATTACCTTTTGAACAAACAATATAAAACACATAATATAAACACTCCTTTCCATTAGGGTAAAAATTTTTATAATTCATCCTAAAAGAGGGACACTTACCCTAATAATAAGAAATAATCAAAATTTACATTAGGGCACATGTTATAGGAGACAACAACCCTAATGGTGCATATATTGATAAATCCATTAGTTATTACTTTCTAAAAAATAAAAAGTTACAAATGAATTACAAGGGTAATATATAATCACTTAACCCCCTTTTTACTTTACAATCTTTAATTTTAAATTTAAAAATAAAATTACAAGGTAAAATTATATGACTACCATTAGGGATATGAGAACTAAAGAATGATATTAATTAAAAATATATCAAAACCCTAAAAGTTAATAATCTTTTACCAACATTATTTGCCTTATCACATATTTTTACTTTAGGGTTTTAGGAATAAAATATAATTTAAGATTAAAAGACAACTATGCTAGCAACCATAATAATCTCTCAAAATACAAACCTCTACTACACACAAAATATTCATTTAAAAATTTATTTCAAAGGAAATAGTATTTTCTTTAATTTATACATTTATTTACAACTACACTCCCAAGGAATAATATAGAGCAATTGGTAGGGGTAGGGTCAGGTAGTTAGGTAGGAAAAGGAATGGGTCAAGATGTCGAGTGTTCAACTCCCTCTCCCCATTCTTTTTCCTAAAATCGGAAAAATACATAAATTATTATTTAATTTGAAAGTTAATTAAGGAAGAAATTACTCCTTGAGTAAGAAGTTGTACTTTACTTCTCACTTGCACATAAAAACAAAGATAAATAAGTATCTTCTCCTAATCCTCTCGAAGAAAACAAATAGACTAACTGGTTAGGGGGTAGGAGGGTAAATAGGTAGGAAAAAGGTCGGCTTGAGAGGTCGAGTGTTCAACTCCGTCTTGCCGCCCTTTTTGCTCAACCTATTTTATTTTTTATTTTTAGAATCATTATTTATTCAAAACAAATATGCATTAAAATAAAGCAATTTACAACCTAATACATGAGAATAAAAATAACAAACGCACACGCCTTTTATCCATTTTAGTTTTTTATCAAAGGAAAATTATAAAATATGAAAAATATATATTATACTTCCCTAACTTTATGTTCGTTTAGGACCTGAAATTTTCAGTGTCAACACTCACAATGTGTCCAACTCACAAATTATCATAAAGTTCTTGGCAAACAATTCCACATAGGAAAAGTATCACATGTTTCATCTGATAGATATAATTTTCTCTAACAAGAAGATCAAATCCCATTGCAAGCATAATGAAATTCTACCTATCAGCTGAAATATGTGGTACTTCTAACTTAAAATCAATTTTCTATCTACCCACTCCAACCACATCTACAACAAATCTACACAAGGTACTAAATAGAACTTTGTACTATTGCTAAACACCTATATCCTACAAATTCCATACTTGTTTCTCATCTAACAAATAGTACTATTTGACATTGTTGGGCAAAATAAAATAGCAAACAAGATGTTTATATCTTAGCCAAATTGAAGATCACACAAAAATAAGGTAATATCTTGAATTTTCCTTTATTATATTGAAGTTAAATCAAACAACGTTTATTTATAAAAATGTTACTGTGCAAAGTACGCAAATAAATCATTCCAGTACTAGAATCTACGCAAATACTCCTATCAAAAAGGTAGTAATCTTAAATTTAATTTGCATATATGCTACCAAATCATATTTTTCTTGACCAAATCTGGGGAACATATTATATAAGTATGATATAGTCTATTCTATATGAATATATTTTGATTGCATTCAATTATATACAAAAGATGGATGAAGTATTCTATGATGTGACAAAATTGTCACCTACACCTGATTTTAGCAACTACTTGCTAACAGAGGTCGGGATTTGCCATTGTTTTGTAATTCTGATTGAATTTTGCAATGTCTATCCATGTTTCAAGTTTTAATTTTTAATTAAGAAATTTGAATATTGGATGTGTTGGTTTTCATTTTTGTATTGGGGTTCAGGGGAAACCAGCTGCAAATGGAAATGCCAATTTAGCTTCTCTTAATGCACAACAAATTCTGAGATTGAAAAGAAATTGAATCTGCAAGTAATTTTGTTTATCCTTTTTATCCTCCTATGTCAGGTTTATAATATTGAGATGTGGCTATGTAATTAGTTTTATCTATATTTCATATAGAGCCCACATTATTCGGTAAACTTCTGGGTATATAGTATATAACGTGGATTGTTAATTGTCTCAGATTTTCCTATATGTGTTATCTTGGTTATATCTTTTAATCTATAATCTTAATTCTCAAAATGATATCTTATTGTTTAATATTTATATTATCATTCATAATTTTGATAATCAAGACCAAGGGTCATTTATGCAAACTTTGCAACAAGAAAAACTGATTATTCGGCCTCCTTATAATGCTCATATTACTCAACCATGTGTGAAGGTTCCACAATATTCTCATGGAGCTTCACTTACTAGATAATAAGGTATTTATGACATTTCTATGATTTTGTCTTCTTTCATGTGTCAGCAATAGTCATGATTATATCCATAAATTGCTAATCATGCATACTCATAATTTTATTTAAACAATTACTTGACATTTACTGTGATTCACTATTTTCTTTCATTTGGCAAGTTGATGGACAGTCACAACTAATCAGTAATTTGAAAATCTATTAAGGGTTGTAGAGAAGGGGGAACATAGGAGCATGTGACCGAGTTGGGTATGTGCTCGAGGATTTATTTGTGAATGAAGGCAGGAGTGTATCTAAGAATGTAGAGAGTGGTCTACTAACAATGTGTGAGTTTGTTAAAGAAAATTGCTACTTCACTGTGGTGAAGGGCACATCTTTGTTTATTGTGTAACTTATTTTCACCTGAACAAAATCATAAGAAATAAATTTTTGTTCAATTTTCTTTGTTTTTTTTTATTATTATTATTTGTAGACCGTTGGAGTACAAGTGAGCTTCTCATTCAAAATAAGCTTTACAGTATTGTTCAGATGAGCTTCTCATTCCAAAGCTTTATGTTATTATTCGTATAAACCCTTCTAATCCATCATTTTTCTCTAAAATTTAGGTAAAGGGTAAAAGCACAATAAGCTGTCACCCTTTTACAAACGAAAAGGCTAACAACACCAAAACTAAAAAAATTCAAGGGCATAAAAGTTACATTTTTGTTTAGAATTTGAAGATGATGTAAACTAATGAAATGTGTTCAAAATGGGATAAATTTTATGCCTATAATTTTTAAAAATTAATTTGAGAAAAAATTAATATGTTTTTTTAATTTTTTAGGTCTATTTTTCATTTCCTGAAAAATAGTGCAAATCAGGGGGTTTACTTCTCATCAAATCATTATAAGGAAAACATTGTTTTTTCCTCCAATTTTAGAATATATTTTAGATGACATGTATATCTAGTGCAAGAAAAAAGAAAGAGGTGCTTTTGATCTATAGTTTTCCCATTATAAGTATTCATAGTCGAACTTACTTGAAATCAACAGTTTTTGTCTCTCGCCTCTTTTCCCCTATCAAAACTATACCAAAAATCAAATAAATTATATATTCTTGAAGATGACTCTCTTCTCTAGTGTCGTATATGATTTTAAATTTTTTTTGAATTGATTTAGCATGTTTTCTATATTTTCTGAATCAATGACTTCTCAAAGCTTAATATACCTACATGTAGTTTTTAGCATTTTTTTTTAACATTTTGTAATTGAAATAATATGAAATTTATATGTCCAAAATTTTAGTTCCGAGATGTAGAAAAGGGTAATTTTAGTTTTTTGACATTTTCTATTTTCAGTAGAGAAAGGAACACCAAAAGTACAAAATCATGCATTTTTGTATTTTTGAAGGTTTGGCTGCCAACATGGCATGCCACCTAGGATGATTCAGCTGAGTCCTACTGGGTCGAGTACCCTTAGGGGTCGGCCCCCCATGAGCGGTCACGTGGGTGACCCACCCTTTCAAATAGAAGGGTATATATATAAGTTGTTTTTAAAAAAATACATATATATCAATTGCGAATTTTAATTCTTATTTTAGAATATAAGGGGTTTTCAAAGCTAGGAGGCATTTTTTTGGGGAAGTTACAAAGATATTTTGTTTTCGAAGGAGTTTGAAGGCAAATTTTTCAATGACGAAGGAGTAAAGCAATAAAAAATTTCTTTCTTAGATATTTGAACAATGGGAAATAAAAGGACTAGAACAAGGAAATATGATCGTAAAAGGGATGACCAAATGAAAGGTCATACAAAACTTTTCGAAGAGGAACTATGTAACACCCCGCCAGGGAACCCAGGAGAGATTAACCTAAAATATGCAACTAAGTTTTGCAGAATAATTTTTTTAAAAAGTGTTAACAAACAATAACAATAAAGATTTTTAATGCGGAAGCAATATAGTATAATATACAACTCACATAGATTACAACTCTCAAGGATTCCTTGACGAAGATTACGTAAGTATTAATTAATTAATTTAGATTAGTTATAATTACAATTCTCATATAAACAAATGAATGATAAATGCAATATCACATAAAAGTATCATAAATACAACTAGTACCATAAGGTATTCATAATAACCTACATCCACTACACATGTTGTGGGGTATGTAATACAATAACTAAAATAAAGTACAACATAATATCATCTGAATAACTGATGCAATGATACAAGGCCACATAGAATAAGAAGATAAGAACACATCTCCACCAATGAAGAACAAGAAGAATCAACTGCTACAGGGATCATCCATCACCAGTACACGAACGTCAGAATCTCAAATGGTAAAAGAATCACTACCACCTGACCTCGTGGAACCTAAATGGTCCACTCCCACCATGCTGAGGAGATAACAACAGATCCCACTCAGATAACAAACATCAACAGAACAAGCTAAGGAAGAGATCCTGAAAGCTCTCTAACACTAGGTGTACAAAAGATAGCAATAGGTAAGACTCACTAATCTAGAGGCAACCAAAACATGTAGGATAACTAGACTATGCATAGGAAGGTGTCATCATGTATGTCTAGAACCCTTAGGTTTTGTCCTAGTAGTCTCTCTAAGACCCTGGCACTCAAGTGACCATACAAGGTATCAATGACTTCTCATATAAACAAAGCCATTAACTATGCCCGACACACACCTCTCAAGGAGAAAAGCATCATCTCATCCTCCATCTTAGTCTATACTAGCACTCAAGCATGGGTGAGGAACCACATCTTATTAAGTTCATTTTAATACTCCCCAATGATATATTAAGTTATCACTTGATTAAGATTACTTACAATAAGTGATCCTGACAGCCACTTCTAGGCCCCGACACTTATTGCAAGCCACCCCCTACTACACATCTAGGTAACCTACCCTAGGCTCAAAGATGCCACATAACATCACAAGATAATAATAATGTCCCTCAGGACTATTCCACAAAACAACATAAACATGCAACAGGTCTCTAACCATAACATCACAAAAAACTCTCTAAGTGTTCACAAAAGAATATACTCCTGATCCCATGGACATGACATAAAAATTCAACACCATATTCCCCTATATAGAATATGAAGCAGAAAACAATTATACAAAATATCATAGAAGAGAATCATAGAACAAACTTCACATAGGGTTAGGTTGAATTAATCGATTACAATAGAGTATACAAGGCAAACAACCATGATAAATAAAACATCAAATTCCCACCTTTGGAATTGCATAAGTATATAATCGATAGTCCTAAATCTAGAACCAAACACAAGAATCCAAAGATGACTACAGATATCCGTTTACAGAAAATAGTAAAATATGAGCCTATAAGATCAATTAGGGTGATAAAGCACAATACACACACGCCATAACATGAACAAAAAACCTAACCATAAAATTCACACCCCAGCCTCTGTATACCTCCTAGGTCATCTAATGGAAAATTAACACATACTAGCAAAAGAAGACACTCAAGGACAAGTAATTAACATTCACATCATAACAATTGAAAATGAAGCAATAAGCAGTTAAGTTCAAGTAATGACGTTTACATAATCCATAAATCAAATCGTTCATTCACTTAAAGAGTCAGATTCTATAATTTAGTAAATACAATTCTTATATCAAAAATGTACTCTAAAGTCTATAATAGATTCAAATTAAGAAACAAAATGTCCAATCATCGTAAATGCATATCATTTATCCAACATTTAACCATTTAAATATATACATAATTTACATATGTATATGTACTTTTAAATAAACACTATATTAGAAAAATAACTATGGAACTAAATTTCATTTACTTGTATGAACAAATCAATTAAATTGTATACAAAAATATACAATTAAAGTATATTCTATGATATGATTAAATTCACAAATCTAATCTTTCATAAAACAAAATATATTTAATAAAAATATCTATTTAAACTAAAACCTAACATAAATCTTAATTTAATTTAATTGATGATAATAAAATAATTTTTAAAATTTAATAAAATAAATCTAAATTTTTTATTAAAATAAATTAATTTTTTTTAAAAAATAAATAAATTTTAACAAAAAATGAAATTTAAATAAATTAAATAAAATAATTAACTTTAGTGTGGGGGGGGGGGGGGCACGACTCCCTCCCCACATTGTTGGCGGTACCCCTCGGTGCTGTCGCAATAGTCCCTAAGGGACTATGCATGATAGTACCTTGGGGTTGTCATGTCAGTCCCTTTAGGGGGTTGTGCATGGTAACCCCTATGGGGCCCATGCGACAGTCCCCTTAGGGGCTGCACATGGCCCAAGGCAAGGTGCCAAATTTTTAAAAATTTTATTATTATTTTTTTAAAAAACTTTTTCCAACAACACACAAAAGATAACAATATTATATATAATTTTTTTTTTTTTAAAGAAATAAATAAATTTGAATTACGGATTGAACAATTGTAATTGACTTTATCCCATGCTTTTGACTTTACTGGGTTTATTAATATTTTTTACTGTGTATATTATTCTTGTATTTTTTTTAACAGAGAGTAATTTTTTTAACCAAAATTGAATTTTTTTACTAGAATTGATTTTCTTTTTGCAAAAAAATTATTTCTCCCAGCATAATAGTTAAACTATAGTCTAGGGTTAATTTTTCATTTTCTAGGAGATCTGGTAATAATTTTCTAATAAAAATTTTCCAGCATAACTTTGTTGTGCCAATTTTCATAAAAACTAAAAATCAACAAATCTGGGATTTCCTAAATACCCAAAACAATAAAACACTAGATCTATCTATAGAGACATATTGAAATTTCTCAAACAAGGAAAAACAAATAAATGCAAAATGAAAACTAACAAGCAAGATTTTCAAACCCTACCTTAGATCCAATGCAAACAACTGAAAATGAAACCTTTGTAGGATTGTAGGCACTAGGATTCTTCCCATTATGGATTCAACCTGTAGATCTGAGTCCACGAAGAACGCAACACCAAAATCCAGATGCACAAACAAAGCTTTCAACAAATTTCAACCAATCCCAAAATACCCAAAAATCTCAAGATGCCAAAATCCAAGCTCTCTCCAAAATTTCTCCAAAACCTGTCTAATCTCAATTGAATGCACAATTCCCCTAATAGAGGTTCAATTTTCCCCTTTCATGCAAACCCTAAAGATAACTCACTAGTTAACTCCTAAATCAACTCCAATCAGAAATTGAAAGTAATTCATAATTAAATTAAATTAAATAACTTTTACTTGCACAACTCAACTTTGACTTTTTGAAACAAGTTGTTATCTTTTTGAAAACAATTTACTTTTCAACATTACTAATGCACATGTAATTAAGTAAAATTTATATTAAATAGATTAAATACTTAAAGCACAATTAACCATGCAATTAAATATTTAATTATTTAATAAAGCATAAAAGCCTATTTAAATGTAATTTCAATTTAGATAATTAATTAAATCCAAATATTCAAATATTTGAATTTTGATTAATTTTCCCAAATAAACATAGAATTATAATTAACATTAAATTTCAACTATAATCATTAATCAATAAATCACAGAAAATCAATCATTCATGAAATCAATCAACTGAGACCAATCAACATAAAACCAAACATGCTCAAGGAAGGGATCCACAGATCCATGCCAACTAGACAAATTTGGGTAAGGTAGTCAAACTGATACTCATCCAATCTTAGGACAAATAGGCTTAGGTTAGGATTTTGGACCTGTGTTATCTCCCCTCTCTTACCATTTGAGATATTGCGATAGGGCACGCTCATCCTGACAATTCAGGAAAGTCGATGCCTGATACCTACAAACCTACATACAAAACCTGCATGTACATACATATATAAATATATAATAGACAATGGCGGGGATTGACCGATCGTGTGGATCTCGCAAGCAAGTAACTATGACTTCGTCCCTCAACCACATCAGGCACATCAAACATAAATATAAAAAAAATACATCAATCATACAAATGCAAGTATGGGGTCAGTAAAATCATAAGAATCAATTATTTCCTAACATATAATTCATCATCCTAAAATAACCATAATATAGAAAATCAGACTATGGGAGGGGTACTACAAACTAGTCGATGTTGAAGAAGAACCTATCAGTGTTGAAGAAGGTGCAACTCAACTAGGAAAGGATATTGGGAGTAGTCGAAGTATACTATTTATCCTACAATGCAAAATTTGATGGACATGAATAAGGAATCACTTATTCTAGTTAAATTGCACCGTAGAACTTGGTACTCGAAAGCACTATTAAATTGCATCTCAAAAACATGTGCAAGGAATATTTTGAGAGTAAATCTTTGGTGGGAAAAGCACAATTATTTGCAAAGTTATTTAGGAAAAAATAAATGACTCCAGTTTTGGAGTTGTTAGGTATTGATAATAGGAAAATGGTAGGAGGTCAAGTAAAAGAGACAATAATGAAAAATTTACAAGATGTATTGAATGTTGTTAATAGGGCAGATCATAGAGGATTGGATTCAAATGTTGCTAGAAGAGCATTGATGACTATGATATCCAGTAAGGGATTGACACATAGAAATCAAGTTTGAGCAATTTCTAATTTACTCAAGGTATCTCAAAGAATTGTTCAGAGATATATTAGGAAGAGAAATATGTTGGATATGGACATTGAAAAAAATTGGGTACAAATTTGTAGAGTTCCTCGTAAAGATAAAATTTATGATGTAAGAAGATGTGTTATTAAATTTTGGACCAACCACTCTTGTGTTTCATCCAATAGAAGGGATACTATACAAATGAAAAATGAAGAGACTGGTTTGAAGATTTCACATCCAAAACATTTTGTCAATACTACACAAATTGAATTGTTTGAAGCATTCAAACATGAATTTTCAGATGTGAAAATAGGTCAGAGAATGTTTGAGATGTTGTGCCCTTTCTTTGTACGCATAAATAAGGTTTGTAAAACATGTTGTTGTCAAAATCATGTTGAGTTTCACTTATACTTGCA
>BSBK01002634.1:20000-127500 GCA_027943335.1 Chamaecyparis obtusa | reverse complement strand
AATCATGGTAGCATAAAAATGTTCCAACCATACACTCGCATCACATCTCTTCGCAACCCTAAAAAAGCTTATATCATGTGCTTCACTTTTTAGGGCTACTCCCAAAGATAACCGTATTAGGGTTTTACCATTCTCCGAGAAAATAGGAACCCCAAAAATTTTTTCGGGACGATGCCCTGAACCCCACGATTGGGGAAGAGTGTATAGTACTCAAATTTATCAGTTGCCACATGTCTTCACCTGTCATTGAATCTTCCTGACATAGCTCTTACGTGTCATAGGAATCTGTCATAATCGTTTTAGCCATGATCTCCTTACACACAATTCAAGATGTCGACACATCAACATTATTTGCAAGAAATACATTTTACAAAACAAATAATAAGAATAGGAATTATCCAAGGTTGAGACACCTTATTCCTAACAACCAGTTAATCTACTTGTTTTCTTTGAGAGAGTTAGGATAAAATATTTATTTATCTTTATTGTATGTGCAAGTGAGAGATTAAAATAACCTTTCACACAGGGAGTTATCTATCTCTTAATTATCTTTTGTAATAATGTGATTATTATTTATTTATATATTATCTTATTTTTAATGTTAAAAGAAAAAAAGAATGGGGAGAGGGAGTTGAACACTCGACCTCTCGACCCATTCATTTTTTCTTACCTAACTAACCAAATCTACCCGCCTTACCAATTACTCTACATTATTCTTCGAGAGTATATGTGTGAATAAATATATAAACATAAGATGATCATATTTCTTTCAAAATAAATTATTAAAATTAAAAAAATTTATTCGGGAGAAATTGTGTATGTTATAATCACTTATAATTATTTTTTCCTAATTTGTGTTTTACCCT
This sequence comes from Chamaecyparis obtusa, assembly GCA_027943335.1. NCBI lineage: Eukaryota > Viridiplantae > Streptophyta > Pinopsida > Cupressales > Cupressaceae > Chamaecyparis > Chamaecyparis obtusa. The sequence goes on along the minus strand of BSBK01002634.1, from coordinate 126,634 downwards.
AAAAACTAAAAATATATGATGAAGTGAATTTATTATTTGATATATATTAATTTGTTTATGTTTTGATATATTTTGATGTTAATTTGTATCCTTACTTTTAATATTCACCTTGGTTATATTTTTAACATTAATATATTTTGATGTTAATTTGTATCCTTACTTTTAATATTCACCTTGGTTATATTTTTAACATTAATATATTTAGGGTGTAAAGACATGTAAATTGATTTTTCATCTCTATTTAGGGTTTGTTTTCCTTATTTTATTTCTAAGAATTAAAACCCTAATTTTGTTCTATTAGAAAGTATTTATAAACATTAGGGTGATTGTTTTGTAAAATTAGTATACCTACCCTAAGTGGATTGTTGATTTTTAGGGTAAGTTCTTTCCTCTTTCGTTAGGGTAGATTGTAAAACTTGTTACCCTTAATGCTTTTGAAATGCTTTTATGTGGCAATTTTGTAGTATGTTTGAAATGAGTGCATTATGGTTATTATTTTAAAATGAGTTTTAAATTTAAACATTATATTCATATGTATTAACTTTAGGGCTTAATAATATTTTTATATGCATTGATAAATAAAATAAATGTCTATGATTAAATATTTATTTATTTATTTAACTTTATTGGCGTTATTTTTATTTATCAAAAGTATTTGTAAGAATTATATTGCAATTGTATAAATGTTTATTTATAAAATTAATGATTGAATATTTTTAAAGTTCATATTTAGTATGAATATAATGATTTTTAATATTATCTAATGTTAGGTGTTTCGTGCAGGAACTTAAACATTGGATTATTAATGCATGGAGCACCTAAAGAAGAACAAAGATAAATTATACCGGAAAGATTTTCCTAAACAAATCATTGTAATAGTTTATTATGCATATTTTAGGGTTAGTTGTGTAATTAGGTCCTATGAAAGGGCATGTCCTTTCACAGGAAACCTTTGAAATTTGTATTTATACTCAAGCAATTGTAAAAATTAAACACAATTCTATCATGGAAAAAATTTACCTTCTCACAAATTGAAACTTAATGTCTCAAGATTTCAGGGACAGATATTTGATAAGTACTTATACCTATTGATTTTACAATTTTTTATGTTCAGTCAGTTTCTTGGATTACTCTCTAACCAGGGTATCCTATTATGCTTTCTATTTTATACATTTATTTATGATCAATTTTTACAATTTGAATAATAGTAGCATGGTCTGGGAACCTGTTACTGTTTCCTTTGGGCTCATAAGTTGAGTTAAAAATCTTAGGACCTATTGTATAAATTGTTGTAAATTTTGTTTTAAATAGTAGCTTGTAGGGTGATGGTCTCGTTTTGCAGAAATGAGTTATCTTAAAACCGTCTCCAGTTACTTATGGTATTGAATGTATTTGACTCTATTTTCAAATTTGTATCAGGCATTGGTCTATCTGTTCTTTTGAAATTGTCATTTATTTCTTTTTGTGGGATATATTTCAAATCTGCTACTTTATCTACAAAACATTAGATTAGGTTTAGTGTTAGTTCATAGCATTAGTTTAAATATCTAACTATCTACCTATTAGGATATTTAGTTACATTATCTTCCGAGGATCAGTAACCTCTTTGGAAGGAATTTTATTGTTTACACACATTATTTGTGCAGTTATTTAGGCCTACCAACCTTGGTTTGATTGAACCAGAATTGTAGAGGCATTTATTGTTCCTGTCAGTTGGCCTCAAAATGAATAGCATTTTCGAGCCCCAACAAATTGGTGACTTTGCTAGGGACACCTATCAGTGAATGCTAGTTTTAGAATCTCTGGTTAAGTTGTAAAGACTCTACTAGGAAGAAGGATTTAGAATAGTTATTGATTCCTCATAGGAAGTGAGGTGGTGACTCTAAAATTTAGTATCAAGAAAAGCCTATGTTAGGGAGAAGGTCCCTAAAGAACAATTTATTCACTGAATTGAAACTGAATAGAAATCGAAGAAGAAAATGTTTTATGTGTCTCCTGAGAAGCGGCCTTACAAGGATGATCAGGAGCTTTCTTGCGAACAGTTTCCCGGTCCTAACCGTGAGAGTGATGAAGGCAATATAAATCCTTTTCACTGAAATGTAAATCAGTGCAATTACCAAAATCAGGAAGAAGATGATGAAGTTGACATTCAGATACAAAAATCAATCCGAGAGTTCACTGAACTTATCCCTGATAAGAAAAGATTCACAAAGAATTTCAAAAAACAACTAGATGAGATTTTAAGAAAAATGGGGATTCCCAGGGAGGAGATCTAGAAGGGAGATGAAATTTCATCTCATTATGTTATAACCATGATTAAGAAGAGGATCAAAAGTATATTTATCCATATTGACAAGGATGAAGAAAATGAATGCATTATGAATCATGATCAGGAGGAATATTTTCTGACTACAGAAGAAATTTCAGATATATTGGACATTGAATATCAGAAATATGTCAAGAACAATGGTCCAAATTTTTTCTCAATTTATCGTGATAGGCGTGTTAGTGAATCAATACATTTTGATGAAATTGAAAATAAATTTCAATTGGATGAAATAATTCAGGAAGGAAATATTTCTGTGAAAGGTCTCGAAAATTCTTCAAATTTCCTCAATAGTGAGGGCAAAATATTGCAGGATGAAACACATGTACAGGACAAAAATGTAATAAATAATATTCATGAAGATAGTAGCTTTTGGAAAAATTCCTTCTGCATACACTACCATACTCTTGGAGATAAGCTCATGTGTGATGGAACACATGAGAAACCAAAGGTAAGTCCTCATGGAGGTATGTATAAATTCTCTATATTTATGAACCCTTTGTTTGAAGAAATAGGAGAAAAGTTAAATAAAAATAATTTATATTTTTCAAGAGTACAATACAATATGGGAGAAAGTAGAATATTACTTTTTCCTAGAGGTAATGTATGTCCAAAGATAGTGTGTAGGGAATGTGAAATGTTGGAGGATGAAATATTCATACAATATGGCACAAAGGGTAATTATGAGAAATTAGGGCAACCTAATTTACATATTATTGTTCAGGACACAAACATTCCAAAAAGAAAGAGTTATAAGAAAAAATATTATAAAGTGGATAAAATTAATATAATTGGTAAAAGGGATGATCTTACTTTAAAAAGATGCATATTGCTGCATGATCAAAATCAAGTTTATGACAGAGGTAAGAGTTTCTTTTTCCAAATTTTAGAATAGGTTAGTATGTTGTATGTTTTTTACCATGTTTTTCTCCATGTATTGCACTAGTTTATTGATCATGCAACAAATTTATGTTGCACAATACTCCTATTGGCAATGGCTCTGCAACATTTTCATAAGGATACATTATGAATGTCAAAGCCCTATGCATCTGATTGGTTTGGCTAAATTATGTTTAATGACATCTTGTTTTTTATACCACTCTGGAGCTAAAGAGTCTTTTCTACTTGTGGCTCTGCAACATTTTCACAAGGGCATAGTATTCTACGATATAGGAGATGTTGGTTATGCAGTGTCTTGTTTTACAAATTCCTTTGGTGTATTAATTTGGAGAGAGCAGCCTTGACACTATGTATGCAGGTGAAGATGCTCCAAAGGCAATTTTTCCTTCCGTTGTGGGATTCATTGAAGAAGCAAAAAATATTGATGTAGCCAAAGTTGAAGGTGATTTGGAGGCAGTTTCAGATGTCAAATAAATTGTTACAATGGATGTAGAGAGGTCCAAATCAAAACAAAAATTCTATGTTGGTTCTCAAGCTATTGGGTACCGACGTGATCATATGGAGGTTATTCTGACATTGAAGGATCGAGATGTGGCTTCTGTAAACCTTGATGAAAAGAGGGTTAAAGTGCTAACAGTCTTGCATGTTGTTGTAGCTTCTTAGTATCATGCAGATATTTGATAAATAAAACTGGAGGCCCTAAAATGGAATAGCATGATGCACATCCAAATCTGAACTTCTATGTCTAAACCAATAGTTTCTTCTCCTTAGTGCTCACAGGTCTACAATAGCATGACACGCTGGAAGAGTGTATATCGCTAAAGTGCACAATAGAGATGGTGTAGTTATTTGTTGAATCAGACAAAGCTGGAAGTGAAACAACTTACGATATTATAAGATAGAGAAAGCAATACATGTTAGTAAAGAATGGATAGTATGCGGCTCGTTCCAAGCTTACATTATTTTGGATTGAGACTAGTTTCTAATACTTCTTCAAGGCATCGGTGCATCCAATTATAATTGTTAAATATGCAAGATAGAAAACTGATCTATGATAGGAGTGAACATGGAATGTAGGCATTGAAAAATGGATAGTGACAGCTCTATTGGAAGTTGTGTGAAGACTAAAGAGCCACTATAGAACCTATGTATGTGATATGTAGTTCACAGAGAAAAAGAATGGTTGGTGAGACTTCACCGTTGAGGATATTATGTTGTCCTGGTAAGACGGAGACAAACCAAAATTATAAGATGTACATGCATTTCTCCATCCCTCTCTGAACATGCAAGATTGTTCATTTCTTTGTAAAAGATCTATTTGGGACAAAGAAAAGTTAGGAGGAAATTTGAAGAAACATCTTGAAGCCAATCATAGAGAATGCTTCCTGTCAAGTTGTTATCTAAAAAAATCATCGATTGCAGTAGATTTCATGGGTGATATCACTTAATCTTATACTCAAATCCATGAATCTTCAAAGCTCAAGTATGTCGGGGGTAAGAAAGAATATTCTTATGCCTTTTGGAGGTGAAATTGGATTTTCAAAGGACACATTCTCACCCAACATTGGATGAGGTCATGGCTCAAGTGGTTACTAAGATGAAAGTAAACCCAAACTATATGACTATAAGGTAAAGCATTCTTGGGACCTTGCCATATTCTGGGATTTAATCTCAGATAGCTTTGTGCTCATTGTTCCATTTTGTTATTAGCTGAAGGGCATTTCCTGTTAGACTCCAATGTTCTCACACCTAAAATATTTCCTAGCAGACAATTACCAAGCAATGTCATTAGAATAGTGCAACAGTAAGTGGCCATATTGGTTTCTACATATCAGTGAGGGCAATTCCTCATCCTTTGCTCCCTGCGGCGGCCAGAATGAAGTAATCCAGCCCTTCTTGCAGAGGATGACACTCTATGTCTGACATCATAGCTTTTATTTCCTCTCTGTTTGATAGCACCAACACACCCAAGACATCTATTTTGGAATAGAAAACAAATAAGCAGAGATGAAAAAGAAGAAGAGAAGCAAATCGAGTAACATATCCATTTCTAGACCGTGACCTAGAATCAACAGTATCCAAACTGGTAGGTACAGTTGATTGAGTTGATCGAGTTGATGAGCCCTATCGCACTGGATTAAGACATTCAAAATCACCTTAGATGGTGTTATTGGTTCCATGGTCAGAACTCATATTGGTGGCCATTGATTTTACGACATCTAAACTATGTAACTATCACCAACTTTAGTCACAACACATTAAGGAGTTTAAAGGAAGATGAGAATAATTGAATAGCAATTCACTTGTGGTTAATATAAAAAAATTTATAGATACATATAAGAGAATTTTCTTCTCCCTCCATATACTAAGAAGTCATATACAAATCATTGGGAGCCTGTATTCTGAATTATACATCAATGTTGAGTGATTGGCGAATATTGATTATTAATCTTGGCATTTGAAAATAAGGAGTATGAAGAATTGTGCCTTGAGGCATCAACAATTCAGAACTGATAATTGAAAGCATTAAGGAATCGATGAAATTTAGACATACCTGACTAATGAACATAAAAAGATCCAGAGCCTGTTGAACTAGCACTAGTTGTAAGAGCATAGATGGTAGCAGGAGCAATATTAGCAGTAGCAGATTCAAATCTTGGAAATGTGATAAAGGAGAAATTGAAAATTGAATATGTCCACAATAATGGCATCATGGAGTTAATTTGGGGTCTTTGATCCCAATTAAGTGAACTTATAACTAGTCTCGGTGTTCAGGACTTGGCACAAATAAGCTTGGGTCTGTCTCATAGCCTGCCCAGATTTGAGATAAAGTTCAGCCCTGATAAGGTGGACACAATGATCATTCAAGCAATAGGTCTACTAGATGATCTTGACAAGGAACTAAACACATATCAAGGAGGGTACGGGAGTGGTATGGATGGCATTTTCCAGAATTAGTAAAAATTGTGCAAGATAATATTCAGTATGCAACATTAGTAAAGCTTATGGGTAGTCGCACAAATGCTACTGATCTTGATTTTTCTAAGATACTACCAAAAGAAATTGACAAAGTTGGATTCAACTAAGCTTATCGTTCAAATTCAAGAGCAGCAACCCTAACCCTAAAATCATCTACAAAACAAAAGGTAAATACATTTGAGGTAAGTATGTTCTTTCATTACTTTGGTATTTGAAATATTATTGCTCTTTTCATGTACTTTTATTATTTACATTTTGATGGAAAACATATTATTAGGAAATATATTTACAAGGGCCGTGAATATTTGAAACAATTTCTTTTTAATTTGATTTTGTCCTCTAATAAGCGTTACTATAAATATTATTGAGACATCATGTTTTAACATTATGTTTCGAGTGGTCTGCTTCCTCCAAAGAAGTCTGGATTCTCGTTGTGTCCAGGTATGGACCCACGTCCCCAATTGGAGCCACTGTTGGCACCTAAAAATTCAGGCTAAAATATATACAAGATGTTAGGGAAGTATGATGTTAATTTTGATTTTATATCATCTGCTTATCTTGAAAAAATTAAAATGGATAAAAGGCGTGTGCATTTATTATTTCCACTCTCATGTATTAGGTTGTAAAATGTCTTATTTTATGCATATTTTTTATAGATATTAATAATTTTAAAAAATAAAAATATGTATAAAATTGGGCTAAAAGGGTAGCGAGAAGGAGTTGAACACTCAACCTCTCAAGCCGTCCTTTCTTCCTACCTATCTACCCTCCTACCCCCTAACCAGTTAATCTACTTGTTTTCTTCGAGAGAGTTAGGAGAAAGTATTTATTTATCTTTATTTTATGTGCAGGTGAGAGATTAAAATAACCTTTCACATAGGGAGTTATCTATCTCTTAATTATGTTTTGTAATAATGTGATTATTATTTATTTATATATTGTCTTATTTTTAATGTTAAAAGAAAAAAAGAATGGGGAGAGGGAGTTGAACACTCAACCTCTCGACCCATTCATTTTTCCCTACCTAACTACCCAAATCTACCCCCCTTACCAATTACTCTACATTATTCTTCAAGAGTATATGTGTGAATAAATATATAAACATAAGATAATCATATTTCTTTCAAAATAAATTATTAAAATAAAAATTGTTTATTCGGGAGAAATTGTGTATGTTATAATCACTTATAATTATTTTTTCCTAATTTGTGTTTTACCCTAAAAACTAAAAATATATGATGAAGTGAATTTATTATTTGATATATATTAATTTGTTTATGTTTTGATATATTTTGATGTTAATTTTTATCCTTACTTTTAATATTCACCTTGGTTATATTTTTAACATTAATATATTTAGGGTGTAAAGACATGTAAATTGATTTTTCATCTCTATTTAGGGTTTTTTTTCCTTATTTTATTTCTAAGAATTAAAACCCTAATTTTGTTCTATTAGAAAGTATTTATAAACATTAGGGTGATTGTTTTGTAAAAATAGTATACCTGCCCTAAGTGGATTGTTGATTTTTAGGGTAAGTTCTTTCCTCTTTCATTAGGGTAGATTGTAAAACTTGTTACCCTTAATGCTTTTGAAATGCTTTTATGTGGCAATTTTGTATTATGTTTGAAATGAGTGCATTATGGTTATTATTTTAAAATGAGTTTTAAATTTAAACATTATATTCATATGTATTAACTTTAGGGGTTAATAATATTTTTATATGCGTTGATAAATAAAATAAATGTCTATGATTAAATATTTATTTATTTATTTAACTTTATTGGCGTTATTTTTATTTATCAAAAGCATTTGTAAGAATTATATTGCGATTGTATAAATGTTTATTTATAAAATTAATGATTGAATATTTTTAAAGTTCATATTTAGTATGAATATAATGATTTTTAATATTATCTAATGTTAGGTGTTTCGTGCAGGAACTTAAACATTGGATTATTAATACACGGAGCACCTAAAGAAGAACAAAGATAAATTATACAGGAAAGATTTTCCTGAAGAAATCATTGTAATAGTTTATTATGCATATTTTAGGGTTAGTTGTGTAATTAGGTCCTGTGAAAGGGCATGTCCTTTCACAGGAAACCTTTGAAATTTGTATTTATACTCAAGCAATTGTAAAAATTAAACACAATTCTATCACGGCAAAAATGTACCTTCTCACAGATTGAAACTTAATGTCTCAAAATTTCAAGGACGGATATTTGATAAGTACTTATACCTATTGATTTTACAATTTTTTATGTTCAGTCAGTTTCTTGGATTACTCTCTAACCAGGGTATCCTATTATGCTTTCTATTTTATACATTTATTTATGATCAATTTTTACAATTTGAATAATAGTAGCATGGTCTGGGAACCTGTTACTGTTTCCATTGGGCTCATAAGTTGAGTTAAAAATCTTAGGACCTATTGTATAAATTGTTGTAAATTTTGTTTTAAATAGTAGCTTGTAGGGTGATGGTCTCATTTTGTAGAAATGAGTTATCTTAAAACCGTCTCCAGTTACTTATGGTATTGAATGTATTTGACTCTATTTTCAAATTTGTATCAGGCACTGGTCTATCTGTTCTTTTGAAATTGTCATTTATTTCTTTTTGTGGGATATATTTCAAATCTGCTACTTTATCTACAAAACATTAGATTAGGTTTAGCGTTAGTTCATAGCATTAGTTTAAATATCTAACTATCTACCTATTAGGATATTTAGTTACATTATCTTCCGAGGATCAGTAACCTCTTTGGAAGGAATTTTGTTGTTTATGCACATTGTTTGTGCAGTTATTTAGGCCTACCAGCCTTGGTTCGATTGAACCAAAATTGTAGAGGCATTTATTGTGCCTGTGAGTTGGCCTCAAAATGACCAGCGTTTTGGAGCCCCAACAGAACGTGTTTTTGATTTAGTTGTTACAGGTGCATGTTTTTTATTTCTAGTTACATTACAGGTGCATGTTTCTATATATATAATTTATTTAGTTTATATAAATATATGTTACAAACTTACATATAAATTATACAGGTGATATTTTTGTTGTGTTTGCAGATCCTGAGAATACAGAAGGTGTAGATTATTATCTATTTTTAAGATGCACCAATAAAAAATACAAGTTTCCTCAATAAATTGTCAATGGTGATGGACAAAAATATCCGAATGGTTCAGTTGTTATTGAATGCACCTATTATCAACAAGCTAAGATGGACAAAAATGGAGTTCAATTTATTGAATACATGCCTGGATAGAGAGTTCTACATTATAGACACTTGGTTATAGCAACAAAATTGTAGTTTGAAAATGTGCCAAAAAAGGGTCACATAGAAACCAAAAGTGGAAGTTGCCTATTGAAGAGCATGAAAAACTTTTGGAGATAATAAAGGATAGAAAGGATCCAGACTACATGTATCATGAGCTTTAACTTGAAGGCTTTTAATTTGTGCGTACTTAAAAATCCTATTTGAAACAAGTACAAAATATAAATGATTTGAAATTCATGATTAGATTGAATTTATATTGATTAAACCTAAATTGAATTTTAATTGATTAGACCAAGTGAACAATAAATACTTTTTATAGTCTATATTTCTAAATTGATTAGATTGATTAGATAGGTAAATTGAATTTTAATTGATTAGGAGTATGTGCAGGATCATGGTATGCCAAAAAGTGGCGATGTGAAAAAAAAGTCTTGATTGATAGACTCTTGGAAAAAAACTATAAATTTTAAACAATATAACATTTTTGAAATCTAAAATATACATCACATTCTATGCTTCACCTAATACAATAATAATAAATAATTCTTTCAATTTGATGAAGTTTAGACTAAGTTAATGTGGTTAGACACAAGAGTTTTTATATTCAAGAAAATTTGTAGCAGAAGAATCATAATTAATTATTTACTTGGAAAAAATATACATAACATCCGGACATGAGTCTACTACTTTTATCTAGAATCTTATAAAAAAATATTATCATTTGATTTTGTTTAATGTGGTTAGACATACACCTACTTGTTATCTTTCTAGTCCTGATTGATAGACTTATTGAAAAATAGCTATAACTTTCAAACCATATAACATTTTTTAAATCTAAAATATGTGTCACATTCTATGATTTTCCTACTACAAGAAAAACAAATAAAGTTTTCAATTTGATAAAGTTTAGACTAAGTTAACGTGGTTAGACACGAGATTTTTTGTATTCATGAAAAGTTGTAGAAGAAAAATCATAATTAATTATTTACTTGTAAAAAAATTACAAAAAAATATGTGTCACATCCGTACATGAGTCTACTACTTATATCTAGAATCTTGTAAAAATTTTTTATCATTTGATTATATTTAAGGTGGTCAGACATACACCTACTTCTTATTTTTTCTTGAAATTTTTGTACTAGTACTACATTGAAATTTGAAATTTTCAACATATAGAATAATTATTTTTCAAAAAAGGCCTACTATCGTAGAAACTAAATTCAAATTTATATAGATTCTCTTCTTACTTTTTTTTTCTCTAATATTTATAACTTGTTCAAATTTTTATGTCAACTTGCCTAAACTTAATTTTCTGAATTTTCATTGCCACTTAAGGGCCTAGTTTGGCATACCATGATACTGCACATACCCTTAGACCTTTCAATACTTTATTCAATTGATTAGAATAGATTGATTCTAGATTGAATAATTCCACTCTATAGTAGAAATTGATTAGATTGATTCTATGTAAATTGAATTGTAATTGAAATTATACCTTGCAATACTTTTTTCAATTGATTAGAATAGATTGATTCTAGATTGAATAATTCCACTCTATATTATTTAGAAATTGATTAGATTGGTTAGAAAGGTAAATTTATTTTTAATTAATTAGACCTTTCAATAATTTTTTCAATTGATCAGAATAGATTGATTATGTCTTAATTAGGTCTTAAGGGTCTTAAGGATCTTATGGGTCTTAAGGGTCTTATTACTCATCTTAAGGGTCTTAAGGGTCCTATTAGGTCTTAAGGGGATTCTTATGTCTTAACTGATCCTATTAAGTCTTAATTAGATATTATTAGGTCCTATTAGGTCCTATTAGGTCTTAAGGATCTTAAGGGTCCTATTAGGTCTTAAGGGTCTTATTGGGTCTTAAGCGTCCTATTAGGTCTTAAGGGTCCTATTATATCTTAATTGGTCATATTAGGTCTTAATTAGGTCTTAAGGGTCCTATTAGGTCTTAATTAGGTATTATTAGGTCTTAAGGGTCTTAATTAGGTCTTATTAGATCTTAATTAGGTCTTATTAGGTCTTAAGTGGTCTTATTAGGTAGATTGAGTAGTCCTATTAGTTCTTAAGGGTCCTATTGTCTTATTAGGTATTATTGCATCCTATTAGGTCTTATTGGTCTTATTATGTCTAATTCTAGGTCTTAAGTGACCTCCTATTACATAGATTAAGTGGTCCTATTACATCTTAAGGGTCCTATTATGTCTTATTAGGTATTATTATGTCATATTAGGTCTTATGGGTCTTAATATGTCTTATTAGGTATAATTAGGTATTATTAGGTATTATTATGTCCTATTAGGTATTATTAGGTTAGATATTAGGTCCTATTAGGTCTTATTAGGTCTTAAAGGCTTTAATTAGGTCTTATTTGGTTTTAAGTGGTCCTATTAGGTAGATTAAGTGGTCCTATTAGGTCTTAAGGGTCATATTATGTCTTATTAGCTATTATTATGTCGTATTAGGTCTCATGGGTCTTATTATATCTTAGTAGGTCTTAAGTGGTCCTATTAGGTATTAAGGGTCCTATTAAGTCTTACTTGGTATTTTATGCAGGAGCATCCTGGGTGTAAGGGAAATCTTGCATCACCCAAAAATATTTCTATTTTTGTATTCAATAAGGGCTATCTTATGGAGAGCTGCTATTTATGGAAACTTGCTATTTTTAGTAAGTTGGCCTTACGATCTCAGAATGTTTTGATTTTACATGTGGAGGTTCATCTCAGTCATATCAGCTTGCCAGCAAAGTTTCATGGCTAGATCAGGTCTAGTTTTGAAGATATTGAAGATTTTTGGTATTGGCAGCAGGGTAAAGAAACTTTGAACTCAGTTTTGAAGGCTTTGGAGGCCCCGAATGAGGTCAAAAAATTAGGTGACGAGCGCTTTACATTGTCAAGCTAGTAGAGCACTTCGTGGCATTTCTGAAATGGGGTTATAATAGTCAATCGGGTCAACTGGTGATGACTTATGGTCTCCAAAAGTCAGGCCACCTGAAATGGCAGAAAATAATTTTTCTTTAAAATTTTTGTTCGGGTTTCAAAAATTATTTTGAGCCGACTTTGATGTAATAAATTGTAAAATAAAATAATTCTAAGTTTGGTTGGCCCTAAGGGCTAAATTTCTAGAACCTTCTCGGGTGGTGGAAATTGTCTATATAAAGAAGGCCCGTAGTGTTGTCTAGGGCAGTTCTGGGTAGTAGATTTGGGTATTGATTTGAGGCTTTGTCCTACAGAATATTGTAAGGGAATGCCCATGTGGCTTTGCATATTGTAATTCTAAAATTTTGTAATTCCACATTTGTGGAGATAATAAGAAGCCAATTTTCTATTCTTGCATATTATTGTTGTTGTTTCTCTATTTCTGTTATGTGTTTGTGGTATTAAGGGGAGCACCCTTCATCAAGTGGTATCAGAACAGGAGTTTTTGAGTGTGTAAATAGATCACCGACTGTAAGGCAGTTTGCACTAGGACCGTGGTTAGGGTTTTAGCGCGCATCATGAAAATGCTTCCATGAAAAGAACGTGGCGGAAGAGCTGGTGTTGTGACACCTAAGGTTAGAGAGCTGCAGAGACAAGTGCGAGTATTGCAATAAGAGATTCACAGAGGAAGGAATCTTAATATCAGAGATGAAAGCGAGGATGAAGCTGAAGAATAATATCAAGAAGGAGAAGCTGAAGTTGTGAATCAGGAGGAAGAAAGACTTTTCTGGGCAATTTCCAAGATTGGGAAAAGACCTAAGATTGAGGTTCCTACATTTTCTGAAAATCTTAACCCAGAGGAATTGATCGACTGGATCAATTAATGTGAGGAATATTCTGAGTATGAAGATGTTGAGGATCCTGATAGGGTAAAATTTGTGAAGGCCAGACTGAAAGGTAATGCGAAGATCTGGTGGCAAGAGATTCAATTGGAGTGAAATATAAGAGGGAGAGATAAAATCAAAGAATGGGATGGGATGGTGGATAAATTGAAGTGACAGTTCATTCCTGTTGATTATGAGTTTGACCTACTAAAGAAAATGCAAAGTTTGAAGCAAGCAGGAAGATCTGTTTAGGAGTATACAGAGGATTTCTATCGACTCCTCATCAGAACAGGCCATGTGGAAGCTGATAAGGAGAAAGTTGCCCGATACCTTAATGGGTTAAGGCCAAGTATTCAGAAGGAGTTGAATCTGGTTTGAATGAATAGTATTGAGGAGGCATACTAGTTTGCCCTAAAAGTAGAAGAAAAGCTGAACAAGAAGTTTGAGAGTAGACAAAATGGAAGAAGTCATGGTGGAAGATCTGGTGGACGGTCATATGGTGGCCAAAATGAAGATTTGAAAAAGAAGGATGAGGCCAGTAGCAGCCAAAATCAGAGAGGAAACAATTCCAATCATTTCCAAGATCAGAATAATAGAGATCAGAGAGGAAGAGGAAGAGGACAAGGATCTGGAAGAGGAGGCTTTCGTGGAACATGTTTTCACTGTGGAGAAGAAGGTCATAGGGCATTTGAATGTCCTCAGCACCAAGACAGAATAGACAGGAGAAATGAAGGCCAGGCCAGAGCTGCACATGTAGATGAAGATGCCAGATCATCAAATTTTGAAGATGCTAAAAGAGGAGAAACACTAATTAACAGAAGAGTCCTGCTGAGTGGTGAGAATGAACCTAAGCAAAGGAGGATCTTGTTTCCCAATAGATGCAAGCGTGAAGGTAAATACTATGATGTGATTATTGATAGTGGAAGCACTAACAATTTGGTGTTAGAAGAGATGGTGACAAAGTTGAAGCTCAAAAGATAGAAACACCCACATCCATATCGGATTGCCTGGGTGCAGGATGACCACAAGGTCATGGTCAGCGAATAGTGCCTGGTAAAATTCAAGATTGGCGGGTACCAAGATGAGGTACTATGTGATATCATCTCTATGGATGCATGTCATATGTTGTTGGGTAGACCGTGGCAGTTTGACAGATGTGATGTACATGATGGTCGTGTGAATACCTATTCCCTAACAAAGGATGGAGTGTGACATAAGCTAAAGCCATTAAAAGAGATCGAAGAAAAGGTATGTGGTAATGCAAGAATAACATTTGTTGATGGAAGAAAATTCTTAGATGGTATGAGGCATAAGCATGTGTGTTTTGCTTTAATTCCAAAAGTTGGTAAAGAAGAAGTAGAGGATGTACTTGTAGAGGTTGAAAATTTGTTGAATGAGTTTCAGGATATTGTATCTGATAATGTACCTGATGGATTACCACCGGTAAGGAAGATCAGTCATTAGATGGATTTGATTCCAAGAGCCAGTTTGCCAAACAAGGCAGCACACAGAATGACACCAGCAGAAAGTGAAGAGTTGAACAGACAAGTACATGAGTTGTTACAGAAGGGATTGATTCAGGAGAGCTTGAGTCCATGTGTTGTACCAATAATATTAGCACCAAAGAAGAATAGAGAATGGAGGATGTGTACAGATTCCAAAGAAATAAACAAGATCACAATCAAGTATAGCTTTCCATTGCCATGAATGGATGATATTATGGACTGTTTGAGTGGAGCTGTGTATTTCTCAAAGATAGATCTGAAGAGTGGATATCACCAGATTCAGATCAGAGAAGGAAATGAATGGAAGACTACCTTCAAGACAAAGGAAGGACTATATGAGTGGTTAGTCATGCCTTTTGGGCTAGACAATGCATCGAGCACTTTCATGCGGCTCATGAACGAGGTTCTAAAATTTTTTTTGGGTAAGTTTGTCATTATTTACCTAGATGATATTTTGATTTTTAGCAAGACATTGGAGGAACATATGATGCATATTCATATGGTGTTTGAGAAGTTGAGAGATGAAAAATTATTGATTAATTTGAAGAAGTGCAGTTTTGTGAAGAAAGAGTTAGTGTATTTGGGATTTGTAGTTTCAGCAGAAGGTCTAAAAATGGACCCAAACAAGGTACAAGCTATCCTTGAATGGCCTACTCCAAGGAGTGCTACTGAGGTAAGATCTTTCCATGGTTTGGCTAGTTTTTACAGAAAGTTTATCAAAAAATTTAGCAGTATTTGTGGACCATTGACTGAAACAATGAGAGGGGATAGAAAAGAGTTTAAGTGGACTAATGGGGCAGAAAAGAGTTTTCAATTATTGAACTGAAAAGTTACAGAACAACCTATTTTAGCACTTCCAGATTTCGATAAGGTGTTTCAAGTGGATTGTGATGCTAGTGGTACTGCAATAGGAGTTGTTATGAGCCAAGAAGGTAAACCTGTTGCGTATTTCAGTGAGAAGTTAAATGATGCCAAGAGAAAGTATTCTATTTATGATCAAGAATTTTATGCTATAGTTCAGGCATTAAAGAAGTGGAGACATTATCTACTTCCTAAGGAGTTTGTTTTGTATACTAATCATCAAGCTTTGCAATATTTAAATAGTCAAGAAAAGTTGAATCAGAGGCATTTGAAATGGGTTAAGTTTTTGCAGAGTTATACATTTGTTTTGAAACATAGAAGTGGAAAGTCTAACAGGGTTGTAGATGCTCTTAGCAGAAGGCAACTATTGCTGACAGAGATGCAGATTGAGGTGGTTGGGTTTAAGGAACTCAAGAATTTGTATCCAGAGGATCCTGATTTTGGTGGAGCTTGGAAAGCTTGTAAAGAACCTGTTACTCTAGATAGGATGAAGTGGCTGGATTTTATCATCCAGGATGATATGCTATTCAGAGGGAGTCAGTTGTGCATTCCAAGAAGTTCTATGAGGGAGAATCTCATCAAAGAGAAGCATAGTGGAGGACTGGTTGGACATTTTGGTCATGATAAAACCCTCGCTTTGGTTAGTGAAAATTATTATTGGCCACAATTACAGCAAGATGTGAAGAAGTTTGTACAGAGTTGCAAAGTATGTCAGATGGGGAAAGGACTGAAGCAGAATACAGGGTTGTATCAGCCATTACCTATACCAGAGAAGCCTTGGGAGGATATCAGTATGGACTTTGTTCTTGGTTTACTGAAGACTCGGCGGGGACATGATTCAATTTTTGTGGTGGTTGATAGATTTTTGAAGATAGAACATTTCATTCCCTCCAAGAAGACTAATGATGTTGTTCATGTAGCAGAATTATTTTTCAGAGAAATGGTGAGACTACATGGTTTGCCAAAGACCATAGTTTCAGATCTAGATACTAAGTTTGTTGGATATTTCTGGTGAACATTATAGAAGAAGTTGAAGACAAATTTGAAGTTTAGTTCATCACATCATCCACAGACTGATGGACAGACAGAGGTGGTGAATAGAAGTTTTGGAAATTTGCTGAGATGTTTGGTTGGAGATAAGCCAACAGGATGGGATTTGATTTTACCATAGGTAGAATTTGCATACAATAATTCTGTCAGTAGGAGCACTGGTAAATCACCATTCCAGATTGTATATGAAAATAGTCCAAGAACTGCATCTGAATTGAGAAAGATAGATAAAGGAGAAATAAGTAGTGCTGAAGCTAAGGATTTTGTAGAACACTTGAAGAACATCCATGAGGAGGTGAGGAAGCATATTACCAAGATGAATGCGTAGTATAAGGCTAAGGCAGATGAGAAAAGGAGGCATAAGGAATTTCAGGTTGGAGATGAAGTCATGGTTCATTTGTGAAAGGAGCGATTTTTGGTTGGTACATATAACAAGTTGAAAATGAAGAAGTTTGGGCCATGTAAGATACTGAAGAAGCATGATTCAGGAAATGCATATGAGGTAGAATTGCCTACTGAGCTGAATATTTCACCAGTGTTTAACATTTTAGATTTGATAGAGTATCATGAAGGAGATGTTGAAGATGAGGTTGCAGCAACACAGTGGAGTATTCTAGCAACCAGTTCATATATCAAGGAGATTGAAGACATACTAGACAATCGTGTTGGCAGAAGCACAAGGAATAGGACATATGAAGAGTATTTGGTCAAATGGAAAGGATGACCTGTAGAAGATTCATCATGGCTAACAAAAGAGGAGGTTAACCGTCTTGATTTTCCTTTGCACACCTGAGTCGTGATAGGGTCACTTCTCAAATTACCCCGGGTGTCTAATGCAAGAGCATCCTAGGTGTAAGGGCAATCTTGCATCACCCAAAAATATTTCTATTTTTGTATTCAATAAGGGCTATCTTGTGGAGAGCTGCTATTTATGGAAACTTTCCATTTTTAGTAAGTTAGCCTTACGATCTCAGAATGTTCTGATTTTACATGTGGAGGTTCATCTCAATCATATCAGCCTGCTAGCAAAGTTTCCTGGCTAGATCAGGTCTAGTTTTGAAGATATTAAAGATTTTCGGTATTGGCAGCAGGGTACAGAAACTTTGAACTCAATTTTGAAGGGTTTAGAAGCCCCAGACGAGGTCAAAAAATTGGGTGATGGGAGCTTTGCACCCATCAAGCCTATAGAGCACTTCGTGGTGTTTCTAAAATGGGATTATAACAGTCAATCAGGTCAACTGGTGATGACTTATGGTCTCCCGAAGTTAGGCCACCTGAAATGGAAAAAAATAATTTTTCTTTAAAATTTTTGTTCGGGTTTCAAAAGTTATTTTGAGCCGACTTTGATGTAATAAATTGTAAAATAAAATAATTCTAATTTTGGTCGGCCCTAAGAGCTAAATTTCTAGAACCTTCTCGAGCGGTGGAAATTGCCTATATAAAGAAGGCCCGTAGTGTTGTCTAGGGCAGTCCTGGGTAGTAGATCTGGGTATTGATTCGAGGCTTTGTCCTACAGAATATTGTAAGGGAATGCCCATGTGGCTTTGCATATTGTAATTCTAAAAGTTTGTAATTTCACATTTGTGGAGATAATAAGAAGCCAATTTTCTGTTCTTGCATATTATTGTTGTTGTTTCTCTATTTCTATTATGTGTTTGTGGTATTAAGGGGAGCACCCTTCATCAAGTGGTATCAGAATAGGAGTTCTTGAGTGTGTAAATAGATTGCCGACTGTGAGGTAGTTTTCACCAGGACCGTGGTTAGGGTTTCATCGCGCATCATGAAAATGCCTCCATGAAAAGAACATGGCGGAAGAGCTGGTGCTGTGACACTTGAGGTTAGAGAGCTGCAGAGACAAGTGCGAGCATTGCAAGAAGATATTTGCAGAGGAATGAATCTTAATATCAGAGATGAAAGCGAGGATGAGGCTGAAGAAGAATATCAAGAAGGAGAAGCTGAAGTTGTGAATCAGGAGGAAGAAAGACTTTTTCGGGCGATTTTCAAGATTGGAAAAAGACCTAAGATTGAGGTTCCTACATTTTCTGGAAATCTTAACCGAGAGGAATTGATCGACTGGATCAATTAATGTGAAGAATATTTTGAGTATGAAGATGTTGAGGATCCTGATAGGGTAAAATTTGCGAAAGCCAGACTGAAAGGTCATGCGAAGATCTGGTGGCAAGAGATTCAATTGGAGTGAAATAGAAGAGGGAAAGATAAAATCACAAGATGGGATGGGATGGTAGATAAATTGAAGTGATAGTTCATTCCTGTTGATTATGAGCTTGACCTACTAAAGAAAATGCAAAGTTTGAAGCAAGCAAGAAGATTTGTTTAGGAGTATACAGAGGAGTTCTATCGACTCCTCATCATAACAGGCCATGCGGAAGCTGATAACGAGAAAGTTGCCCGATACCTTAATGGTGTTAGAGTAATCATACTTTATGCTTATTAATTAAATCACTTTGGTTTAATTAATTAAGTCATTTATTACTCTATTTACTTAAGCTATCTTTTAGGTGCATTATAATTAATATATTTATTAATTATAATGTGCAACCTAGCTTTATTTTTTGCTTTATAGCTTTAGGGTTTTATTGTTCACCTATATGGTTGAACCCTTTGTACATTTTTTTAGATAATCTTGGAATACAATTGCTCTTTACATGTCCATAAGATGTCTCTGGCTTTTTGGCCTCCATAGATTTTTCTTGCTTCTGTTCTTTGCTTCTTCCATGTGACAGGGTTATGCATGCAGGTGTTCTTGAGAGATTAGTATTTCACCTAATCTAACAAATGGGTTAAGGCCAAGTATTCAGGAGGAGTTGAATCTAGTTCGAATGAACAGTATTGAGGAGGCATACCAGTTTGCCCTAAAAGTAGAGGAAAAGCTGAACAAGAATTTTGAGAGCAGACAAAATGGAAGAGGTCATGGTGGAAGATCTGATGGACGATCATATGGTGGCCGAAATGAAGATCTGAAAAAGAAGGATGAGGCCAGTAGCAGCCAGAATCAGAGAGGAAATAATTCCAATCGTTTCTAAGATCAGAATAATAGAGATCAAAGAGGAAGAGGAAGAGGACAAGGATCTGGAAGAGGAGGCTTCTGTGGAACATGTTTTCACTATGGAGAAGAAGGTCATAGGGAATTTGAATGTCCTCAACACCAAGGCAAAATAGACATGAGAAATGAAGGCCAGGCCAGAGCTGCACATGTAGATGAAGATGCCAGATCATCAAATTCTGAAGATGCTGAAAGAGGAGAAACACTAATTAACAGAAGAGTGCTACTGAGTGGTGACAATGAACCTGAGCAAAGGAGGAGCTTGTTTCGCACTAGATGCAAGTGTGAAGGTAAATGCTGTGATGTGATTATTGATAGTGGAAGCACTTACAATTTGGTGTCAGAAGAGATGGTGACAAAGTTGAAGCTCAAAAGATAGAAACACCTACATCCATATCGAATTGCTTGGGTGCAAGATGACCACAAGGTCATGGTCAGCGAACAGTGCCTGGTAAAGTTCAAGATTGGCGGGTACCAAGATGAGGTACTATGTGATATCATCTCTATGGATGCATGCCATATGTTGTTGGATAGACCGTGGCAGTTTGACAGATGTGTTGTACACGATGGTCGTGTGAATACCTATTCCCTTACAAAGGATGGAGTGTGACATAAGCTAAAGCCATTGAAGGAGACCGAAGAAAAGGTATGTGGTAATGTAAGAATAACATTTGTTGATGGAAGAAAATTCCTAGATGGTATGAGGCATGAGCATGTGTGTTTTTCTTTAATTCTAAAAATTGGTAAAGAAGAAGTAGAGGATGTACCTGTAGAGGTTGCAGATTTGTTGAATGAGTTTTAGGATATTGTATCTGATAATGTACCTGATGGATTACCACTGGTAAGGAAGATCAGTCATTAGATGGATTTGATTCCAAGAGCTAGTTTGCTAAACAAGGAAGCACACAGAATGACACCAGCAGAAAGTGAAGAGTTGAACAGACAAGTACATGAGTTGTTATAGAAGGGATTGATTCAGGAGAGCTTGAGTCCATGTGTTGTACCAGTAGTATTAGCACCAAAGAAGAATAGAGAATGGAGGATGTGTACAGATTCTAGAACAATAAACAGGATCACAATCAAGTATAAGTTTCCATTGCCACGAATGGATGATATTATGGACTGTTTGAGTAGAGCTGTGTATTTCTCAAAGATAGATCTGAAGAGTGGATATCACCAGATTTAGATCAGAGAAGGAGATGAATGGAAGACTACCTTCAAGACAAAGGAAGGACTATATGAGTGGTTAGTCATACCTTTTGGGCTAACCAATGCACCGAGCACTTTCATGCGGCTCATGAACAAGGTTCTGAAAGAATTTCTGGGTAAGTTTGTCATTGTTTACCTAGATGATATTTTGATTTTTAGCAAGACATTGGAGGAACATATGATGCATATTCATATGGTGTTTGAGAAGTTGAGAGATGAGAAATTATTGATTAATTTGAAGAAGTGTAGTTTTGTGAAAAAAGAGTTAGTGTATTTGGGATTTGTAGTTTTAGCAAAAGGTCTAAAAATAGACCCAGAGAAGGTACAAGCTATCCTTGAATGGCCTACTCTAAGGAGTGCTACTGAGGTAAGATCTTTCCATGGTTTGGCTAGTTTTTACAGAAATTTTATCAAAAATTTTAGCAGTATTTGTGGACCCTTGACTGAAACAATGAAAGGGGATAGAAAAGAGTTTAAGTGGACTAATGGGGTAGAAAAGAGTTTTTAATTGTTGAAATGAAAAGTTACAGAACAACCTGTTTTAGCACTTCCAAATTTTGATAAGGTGTTTCAAGTAGATTGTGATGCTAGTGGTACTACAATAGGAGCTGTTATGAGCCAAGAAGGTAAACCTGTTGCGTATTTTAGTGAGAAGTTAAATGATGCCAAGAGGAAGTATTCTATTTATGATCAGGAATTTTATGCTATAGTTCAGGCATTAAAGAAGTGGAGACATTATCTACTTCCTAAGGAGTTTGTTTTGTATACTGATCATCAAGCTTTGCAATATTTGAATAGTCAAGAAAAGTTGAATCAGAGGCATTTGAAATGGGTTGAGTTTTTGCAGAGTTATACATTTTTTTTGAAACACAGAAGTGGAAAGTCTAACAGGGTTGCAGATGCTCTTAGCAGAAGGCAACTATTGTTGACAGAGATGCAAATTGAGGTGGTTGGGTTCAAGGAACTCAAGAATTTGTATCCAGAGGATCCTGATTTTGGTGGAGCTTGGAAAGCTTGTAAAGAACCTGTTACTCTAGATAGGATGAAGTGGCTGGATTTTATCATCTAGGATGATATGCTATTCAGAGGGAGTCAATTGTGCATTCCAAGAAGTTCTATGAGGGAGAATCTCATCAAAGAGAAGCATAGTGGAGGACCGGCTGGACATTTTGGTCATGATAAAACCCTCGCTTTGGTTAGTGAAAATTATTATTGGCCACAATTATAGCAAGATGTGAAAAAGTTTGTACAGAGTTGTAGAGTATGTCAGATGGGGAAAGGACTGAAGCAGAATACAGGGTTGTATCAGCCATTACCTGTACCAGAGAAGCCTTGGGAGGATATCAGTATGGACTTTGTTCTTGGTTTACCGAGGACTCAGCGGGGACATGATTCAATTTTTGTGGTGGTTGACAGATTTTTGAAGATAGCACATTTCATTCCCTACAAGAAGACTAATGATGATATTCATGTAGCAGAATTATTTTTCAAAGAAATGTTGAGACTACATAGTTTGCCAAAGACCATAGTTTCAGATCGAGATACTAAGTTTCTTGGATATTTCTGGTGAACATTGTGGAAGAAGTTGAAGATAAATTTAAAGTTCAGTTCATCACATCATCCACAGACTGATGGACAGACAGAGGTGGTGAATAGAAGTTTTAGAAATTTGCTGAGATGTTTGGTTGGAGATAAGCCAACAGGATGGGATTTGATTTTACTAGAGGTAGAATTTGCATACAATAATTCTGTCAATAGGAGCACTGGTAAATCACCATTTCAGATTGTATATGGAAATAGTCCAAGAAATGCATCTAAATTGAGAAAGATAGATAAAGGAGAAATAAGTAGTGCTGAAGCTGAAGATTTTATAGAACACTTGAAGAACATCCATGAAGAGGTGAGGAAGCATATTACCAAGATGAATGTGTAGTATAAGGCTAAGGCAGATGAGAAAAGGAGGCATAAGGAATTTCAGGTTGGAGATGCAGTCATGGTTCATTTGCGGAAGGAGTGATTTTTGGTTGGTACATATAACAAGTTGAAAATGAAGAAGTTTGGGCCATGTAAGATACTGAAGAAGCATGATTCAGGAAATGCATATGAGGTAGAATTGCCTACTGAGCTGAATATTTCACCAGTGTTTAACATTTCAGATTTGATAGAGTATCATGAAGGAAAATTTGAAGATGAGGTTACAACAGCACAGTGGAGTATTCCAGCAACCAGTTCATATATCAAGGAGATGGAAGACATACTAGATAGTCGTGTTGGTAGAAGCACAAGGAACAGGACATATGAAGAGTATTTGGTCAAATGGAAAGGATGACCTATAGAAGATTCATCATGGCTAACAAAGGAGGAGGTTAACCATCTTGGTTTTCCTCTGCACACCTGAGTCGTGACAGGGTCACTTCTCAAATTACCCCAAGTGTCTGATGTAGGAGCATCCTGGGTGTAAGGGCAATCTTGCATCACCCAAAAAAATTTCTATTTTTGTATTCAATAAGGGCTATCTTGTGCAGAGCTACTATTTATGGAAACTTGCCATTTTTAGTAAGTTGGCCTTACGATCTTGAAATGTTCTGATTTTACATGTGGAGGTTCATCTCAGTCATATCAGCCTGCCAACAAAGTTTCATGGCTAGATCAGGTCTAGTTTTGAAGATATTGAAGATTTTTGGTATTGATAGCAGGGTACAGAAACTTTGAACTCAGTTTTGAAGGCTTTAGAAGCCCCAGACGAGGTCAAAAAATTGGGTGATGAGCGCCTTGCACCCGTCAAGCCTTTAGAGCACTTCATGGCATTTTTGAAATGGGGTTAGAATAGTCAATCGGGTCAATTGGTGATGACTTATGGTCTCCGGAAGTCAGGCCACCTGAAATGGCGAAAAATAATTTTTCTTCAAAATTTTTGTTTGGGTTTCAAAATTTATTTTGTGCCGACTTTGATGTAATAAATTGTAAAATAAAATAATTCTAAGCTTGGTCGGCCCTAAGGGATAAATTTCTAGAACTTTCTCGGGCGGTGGAAATTGCCTATATAAAGAAGGCCTGTAGTGTTGTCTAGGGCAGTTCTAGGTAGTTGATCTGGGTATTGATTTGAGGCTTTGTCCTACAGAATATTGTAAGGGAATTCCCATGTGGCTTTGCATATTGTAATTCTAAAAGTTTGTAATTCCACATTTGTGGAGATAATAAGAAGCCAATTTTATGTTCTTGCATATTATTGTTGTTGTTTCTCTATTTCTGTTATGTGTTTGTGGTATTAAGGGGAGCACCCTTCATCAGTATTATTTTGTCCTACTAGGTCTTATGGGTCTTATTATGTCTTATTAGGTATAACTATGTCTTATCAGGTATAATTAGGTATTATTAGGTATAATTAGGTATAATTAGGTATTATTATGTCCTATTAGGTATAATTAGGTATAATTGGGTTCTATTAGGTCCTATTAGGTCTTAAGGGTCTTAAGGATCCTATTATGTCTTAAATGGTCCTACTAGGTCTTAAGGGACTTAATTAGGTCTTACGTGGTCCTATTAGGTAGATTAAGTGGTCCTATTAGGTCTTATGGGTCCTATTATGTCTTATTAGGAATTATTATGTCCTATCAGGTCTTATGGGTCTTATTATGTCTTATTACGGCTTAAGTGATCCTATTAGGTAGATTAAGTGGTCCTATTAGGTATTATTAGGTATAATTAGGTATTATTAGGTTCTATAAGGTCCTATTAGGTTTTAAGGGTCTTATTGGGTCTTAAGGTTCTTAAGGGTCCTTTTAGGTCTTAAGGGTCGTATTGTGTCTTAATGGGTCCTATTAGGTCTTAGTTAGATATTATTAGGTCTTAAGGGTCCTATTATGAGGTCTTAAGAGTCCTATTATGAGGTCTTAAGGGTCCTATTATTTCTTAATTAGGTATTATTAGGTCTTAAGGGTCTTAATTACATCTTATTAGGTCTTACGTGGTCCTATTAGGTAGATTAAGTGGTCCTATTAGGTCTTAAGGGTCCTATTATGTCTTCTTAGGTATTATTATGTCCTATTAGCTCTTATGGGTATTATTATGTCTTATTAGGTATAACTAGGTATATTATTACGTCTTATTAGGTATAATTAGGTATTATTAGGTCCTATTAGGTCTTAAGGGTCTTAAGGGTCCTATTATGGCTTAATTGGTCCTATTAGGTCTTGAGGGTCTTAAGGGTCCTATTATGTCTTAATTAGGTATTATTACACTACAACATTTGGGGTCAAATTTTGATGCCAATTTACGATGCCACTACAATTTGTGTATTGTTTTTATTTTTATTTTTGCAAGTGCCCTCGATGGTGTCATAATAGCAAAACTATTGTCATAATTGCAACACCCATTTGGTTATAAACAAAAAAAAAAGAAAAAGGAAGTGTCATTTGTAATTTGTGAATTTGAAGAGCTACCACAAAGATGACACTACATTTCTGCATGGTGCAAAGAGGGCATCCGAGTTTGGCATGTGCAAGTGAAGAGGTCGGCATTGTTTGGGAAGAGAGCACTGGCACTTGAGGTAGGCCTTCAAGCTTTGTCTTCTCATTAACTCAATTTTAGTGGCATTGTGTATTTGATAGCATTGTTAATAGTGGCATTGTTTACATCTTAATCAACATTTGGAATGCTTGATGACCTATGAGCTTTGAGAGCTAGGGCATCGTTGCTATTACCTTCAAGGCATTGTGTGAAGTGTTTGATCTCTCTTTATTTGTTTTGTTGTTGATATTCACTATGTGGTACTCCCTGTTTGTGATCATTTCATGAGGAAATGTCTTGATGGCTCACGGGCTGCAAGCTAGGGCATCATACATTGTTTATGAGCTCACTGTTTAATACTTGCATTGTTTACATCTTATCATTTGGAATTCCTGATGACCCGTGAGCTTTGAGAGCTAGGGCATCGCTTCTATTATCTTCAAGGCACTGTGTAAAGTGTTTGATCTCTCTTTATTTATTTTGTTGTTGATATTCACTATGTGGTACTCCCTGCTTATGATCATTTCATGAGGAAATATATTGATGGCTCGCGGGCTACAAGCTAGGGAATCATACATTGTTCATGAGCTCACTATTTAATACTGACATTGTTTAAATCTTTTCATTTGGAACGCTTGATGACTTGCGAGCTTTGAGAGCTAGGGAATTGTTTCTATTACCTTCAAGGCATTGTGTAAGTGTTTGATCTCTCTTTATTTGTTTTGTTGTTGATATTCACTATGTGGTACTCCCCGCTTATGATCATTTCATGATGAAATATCTTGATGGCTAATGGGCTGCAAGCTAGGGCATCATACATTATTCATGAGCTCACTATTTAATACTGGCATTGTTTACATCTTTTCATTTGGAATGCTTGATGACCTATGAGGTTTGAGAGCTAGGGCATCATTTCTATTACCTTCAAGGCATTGTGTAAAGTGTTTGATCTCTCTTTATTTGTTTTTCTATTGATATTCACTATGTGGTACTCCCCATTTATGATCATTTCATGAGAAAATGTCTTGATGGCTCGCGGGCTGCAAGCTAGGGCATCATACACTGTTCATGAGCTCACTGTTTAATACTAGCATTGTTCATGAGCTCACTGTTTAATATCTAGCATCATGCAAACATACATTAATACACTTACTATTTTGAATTTGAGCTCAGACATCATGCAATGTTATGTTGTCATTGCATGCTTATTTTTGTGCACCATATATTGTTTTATACACTATTTATTTCATTGAGACCGTGAGCTTGGCATTTGTAATGTATTTTTTGTTATTAGATCAATGCTACCATGTTGTTGAGTTTGTGTATGGCTTGACTATGCACATGCATAATTGCAGATGAGGATTAGTAATATGGTGCCAGGCATTTCTTATATCCTTTGTATCTAACCCCATCTTTTCCTTCTTTGCAGGTTTTGGATCATACAAGAGCATACTGGATTGAACCCAGGTCAACACTTCATTACTTCAAGCAATGTCTGGTACCTTTATTATTTATGTTCATCCACTTATGTATGTTTTCATTCATTCATATTCTTCTGAAAGTTGGCTATTAGTGACCATATAGGACCATTCTTGATGTTTTTGGGTCATCTAATGAAAAGATGTAAATAGGGAATAATAAAATAGGGATATCTTCATAGGGATATATTAAGATTAATATCGTAAGTAAAAGCATTACACAGTGGCATTTAGATTAAGTACAATATGAATTCACATGCCTTTAATTACGATACACTTTTGAAATTATCACTCATTGGGCATTTGACAATTCAAGATATAAGTATCAGAATATAAACTGTTGCAAAAGGAAGAAACCCATATGTATCTATCATCATTTGATACAAAACATAAAACTATCTCATAGACACATAGTTGCTATTATAACAACCATCCTCTAATCCCATGGTGTACTAGTCTCAAGGTAAGAAAAATTTACTTAAGTCATC
Organism: Chamaecyparis obtusa; assembly: GCA_027943335.1. Lineage (NCBI taxonomy): Eukaryota > Viridiplantae > Streptophyta > Pinopsida > Cupressales > Cupressaceae > Chamaecyparis > Chamaecyparis obtusa. Next base: position 99,179 of record BSBK01002634.1, on the reverse strand, counting down.
ATATAAGTATCATCCTAAAGTTTAAATAGACATTGACTATGGATATACAACACTGAGCCATAATAAATTATAGAGTTTCACTACAATTTTTATGTCCACTTACAATAATAAATTATAGAGTTTCACTGCAATTTCTATGTCCACTACCATTAAAAAATATCACTCCTCCTATTATATAGGCGTCCTTCTCATTAAGTGTTTCCATTAAAATATATCACTCTTGTTAAATAATGTATATGCATACTTGTTTAAAATTCTATACTTGTTGCTCTTAAATATTATTACCATTTCACTCAAATTTACATGACATTAAAACCAAGCCCAAAATGTATACATACGTGTAAGTATAGGAGAAGCTAGATTCTGCAACAATTGAAAAAAAAAAAACTATACCAATAATAGCTTACGAGAAACTATACTTGTGCTTACCACACCATACCTCAACATCATAATGCTTATCATTTTCAAGCTTGAGTGAAGCTTCATACATGCACCATTCACAGATTTGTGCACAACACTGATTTAAGCTAGAGGTAAACTACATGTGTCATGTAAACAACATGGTTGAATGCAATCTCTTTTGCGCATTTTCAAGAGTTTTCCCACCAATACAAGTGTTAATAACACATTTAACGTAATCTATGAACAGTGTGTGGTATGAAGTCTCTCTGAAGCTTGAAATATATCCACTCCTCATGTTATTGTCAAAATTAAATTCAAATATTTCTCAAAACATTTATTCTTGTAGAATTAAGATATCCTTATCTCAATAATAAAACAATCTTCCATAATAGCTTTTGAATCACATTAACACACACCCATGTTCTGTAGCATAGTTCATTTTAGAAGTGTATGGATGATGTCCCTATTTTGAAGTGTTTGATCATTTCTATTACCTTCAAGGCATTGTGTGACATGTTTGATCTCTCTTTATTTATTTTGTTGTGCATATACCTTCTTTGATCAACTCCGATATGCACAGGTGATGAACATTCATATTTTTCTAAGCAGTACTTTGAGCTTTCCTTCAACACATGTACTATTGTGAAAATCATCACAAGTCCATTTGTTGCAAGAAAGCTCATAGTACACATGTCTGGATGACATTGTTTACATCTTAGCATTTGAAATTTTCAATGACCCATGAGATTTGAGAGCTAGGACATCATTGTTATTACCTTCAATGCATTGTGTGAAGTGTTTGATCTCTCTTTATTTGTTTTTCTATTGATATTCACTATGTGGTACTCCCTATTTATGATCATTTCATGAGGAAATGTCTTGATGGCTCATGGGCTGCAAGCTAGGGCATCATGCATTATTTATGAGCTCACTATTTGAGCAACTCATGTCCCTATTTGATTGGTCGGTGCTCTATTTGTTATATTGAGTTTACATCATATATTTAGTCTTAATAAATATCTTATAAAACAACATAAAACTAACCCAAAATACTTTGTCTTAATAAAATCTTAATAAAAAAATATATTTAGTCTCAATAAAATCTTATAAAACAACATATATTGTGTGAAGTGTTTGATCTCTCTTTATTTGTTTTGCTATTGATATTAACTATGTGGTACTCCCCGCTTATGATCATTTCATGAGGAAATATCTTGATGGCTCGTGGGCTGCAAGCTAGGGCATCATACATTGTTCATGAGCTCACTATTTAATACTAACATTGTTTACATCTTTTCATTTGGAATGCTCGATGACCTGCGAGCTTTGAGAGCTAGGGCATTGTTTCTATTACTTTCAAGGCATTGTGTGAAGTGTTTGATCTCTCTTTATTTGTTTTGTTGTTGATATTCACTATGTGGTACTCCCCGTTTATGATCATTTCATGAGGAAATGTCTAGATGGCTTGTGAGTTGCAAGATACGGCATCATGCATTATTTATGAGATCATTGTTTGAGCACCTCATGTCCATATATATATATATACTTCAAAGGAAGAATTATGAAATATAGTTGTAGGTAGTTATCTCTTCTATAATGGTGGAGGAGAGAAAAGTAATGATCAATGAGGTTGTTGCTATTAGATCATACATTAACACACTTACTATTTTGAATTTGAGCTCGGGCATCATGCAATGTTATTATTTTCATTGCATGATTGTTGTTGTTGTGCACCATATATTGTTTTGTACACTGTTTATTTTATTGAGACTGTGAACTTGGTTTTTCTTTCAAAAGTGTATGGCTTGACTATGCACATGCATAATTGTAAATGAGGATCAGTAATAGGATGCCATTCATTTCTTATATTTTTTTATCTAACCCCCATCTCTCTTTTCTTTGCTGGTTTTGGATCACACAGGAGCACACTAAATTCATACCCGGGTAAAAAATTCATTACTTTAGGAAATGTCTAGCACCCTTATTATTTATGTTCATCCTCTTATGTATGTCTGTACTCTTGCATTTTCTTTTGAAAGTTATTTTCCTTGTATAGTATATACAAGTTATTTTTTATATATATACATGTAATCTTTAGATGCAAAAATTTCTTTTCCTTTACATGTATTTTTGCATGAAATGAACGTAAATTAAACAAGATCATCTAATAATGAAAACTAGGGTACTGTAGTCACTCATCTAGTAATTAGTTCCCCAAACCATTACTAAAGATTGAACATAAGTCTAAGTCCCCAAATCTATTATTCTATGTGTATAAAACAATATATGGTGCACAACAACAGTAAGCATGCAATGGCAGCAATAACATTGCATGCTGCCCGAGCTCTACTTCAAAGAAGTGTATTAATGTATGATCTAATAGTAGAAACCTCATTGATCATTACTTTTCACTCCTCCATCATTATAGAAGAGATAACTACCTACAACTAGGGCATCATGCATTGTTTATGAGCTCACTATTTGAGCACCTCATGTTCCTATTTGATTGGCCAGTGCTCAAACAGTGAGCTCATAAATTGCGACACCCATTTGGTTATAAACAAAAAAAAAGAAAAAGAAAGTGTCATTTTTAATTTGTGAATTCAAAGAGTTGCCGCGAAGATGACATTGCACTTTTGCGTGGCGCAAAGAGGGCATTCAAGTTTGGCGTGCTCGAAGAGGCCGGCACCATGTGGGAAGAGGGCATTGGCACTTGAGGTAGGCATTCGAGCTTTGTCTATTTGATCATAAATGAGGAGTACCACATAGTGAATATCAACAACAAAATAAATAAATAGAGAGATCAAACACTTCACACAATATATGTTGCTTATAGCTCACAGTCAACTACAATAGCTCATAGTCTCAATGAAATAAATAGTGTTTAAACTAATATATGGTGCACAGCAGTAGCAAGCATGTAATGACAACAATAACATTGCATGATGCCCGAGCTCAAATTCAAAACAGTAAGTGTATTAATATATGATCTAATAGCAGCAACCTCATTGATCATTACCTTTCACTCCTCCATCATTATAGAAGAGATAACTACCTACAACTAGGGCATCATGCATTGTTTATGAGCTCACTATTTGAGCACCTCATGTCCCTATTTGATTGGTCGGTGCTCAAATAGTGAGCTCATAAATAATGCATGATGCCCTAGCTTGCAGCCCACAAGCCATCAAGACATTTCCTCATGAAATGATCATAAACAGGGAGTACCACGTAGTGAATATCAACAACAAAACAAATAAAGAGAGATCAAACACTTCACATAATGCCTTGAAAGTAATAAAAATGATGCCCTAGCTCTCAAAGCTCGTGGGTCATCAAGCATTCCAAATGAAAAGATGTAAACAATGCCAGTATTATACCTAAACAATACCATACCTCAACATCATAATGCTTATCATTTTCAAGCTTCAGAGAGGCTTCATACCACACAGCATCCACAGATTTGTATGCAACACTGATTTAGGCTGGAGGTAAACTACATGTGTCATGTAAACAACATGGTTGAATTCAATCTCTTTTGCGCATTTTTTAGAGTTTTCCCACCAATACAAGCATAAATAACGCATTGAACGTAATCTATGAACATTGTGTGGTATGAAATCTCACTGAAGCTTGAAATATATCACTCCTCATGTTATTGTCAAAATTAAATTCAAATATTTCTCAAAACATTTATTCTTGTAGAATTAAGATATCCTTATCTCAATAATAAAACAATCTTGCATAATAGCTTTTGAATCACATCAACACACACCCATGTTTTGTAGCATAGTTCATTTTAGAAGTGTATGGCTTGACTATGCACATGCATAATTGTAAATGAGGATCAGTAATAGGGTGCTAGGCATTGCTTAGATCCTTTGGATCTAACCCCATCTTTTCCTTCCTTGCAGGCTTTGGATCATACAAGAGCATACTGGATTGAAGCTTGGGTCAACACTTCATTACATCAGGCAATGTCTGGTACCTTCATTATTTATGTTCATCCACTTATGTATGTTTGCATTCATTCATATTCTTCTAAAAGCTGGCTATTAGCAACCATATATGATGATTCTTGATATTTTTGGGTCATTTGATGAAAAGATGTAAAATTTTCTTAAAGGTAGGCATTTGAGCTTTGTCTTCTCATTAACTCAATTTCATTTTGATGACATTTGTTGATTTAATGGAAAAATATGAATGTTAATACTAGCATTGTTTACATCTTTGCATTTGGAATGCTCGATGACACGCGAGCTTTGAGAGCTAGGCCATCGTTGCTATTACCTTCAAGGCATTGTGTGAAGTGTTTTATCTCTCTCTATTTATTTTGTTGTTGATATTCACTATGTGGTACTCCCTGTTTATGATCATTTCATGAGGAAATGTCTTGATGGCTCGCAGGCTACAAGCTAGGGCATCATACATTATTTATGAGCTCACTGTTTAATACTGGCATTATTTATATCTTTTCATTTGGAATGCTTGATGACCCGCGAGCTTTGAGAGCTAGGGCATCATTGCTATTACCTTCAAGGCATTGTGTGAAGTGTTTGATCTCTTTTTATTTGTTTTGCTATTGATATTCACTATGTGGTACTCCCTGTTTGTGATCATTTTATGAAGAAATATCTTGATGGCTCACGGGCTACAAGCTAGGGCATCATACATTGTTCATGAGCTCACTGTTTAATACTAGCATTGTTTACATCTTTTCATTTGGAATGTTCGATGACCCACGAACTTTGAGAGCTAGGGCATCATTTCTATTACCTTCAAGGCATTGTGTGAAGTGTTTGATCTCTCTTTATTTATTTTGCTATTGATATTCACTATGTGGTACTCCCTGTTTATGATCATTTCATGAGGAAATGTCTTGATGACTCATGGGCTACAAGGTAGGCCATCATACATTGTTTATGGGCTCACTGTTTAATACTGGCATTGTTTACATCTTTTCATTTCGAATGCTTGATGACCTGCAAGCTTTGAGAGCTAGGGCATCATTGATATTACATTCAAGGCATTGTGTGAAGTGTTTGATCTCTCTCTATTTGTTTTGCTGTTGATATTCACTATGTGGTACTCCCCGTTTATGATCATTTCATGAGGAAATGTCTTGATGGCTCACGGGCTGCAAGCTAGGGCATCATACATTGTTCATGAGCTCACTGTTTAATACTAGCATTGTTTACATCTTTTCATTTGGAAGGTAGGCATTCGAGCTTTGTCTTCTCCTTAAATCAATTTCAGTGGCATTGTTTACATCTTAGGATTTGGTATGCTCGATGACCTGCGAGCTTTGAGATCTAGGGCATCATTTCTATTACCTTCAAGGCATTGTGTGAAGTGTTTGATCTCTTTTTATTTGTTTTGTTGTTGATATTCACTATGTGGTACTCCCCGTTTATGATCATTTCATGAGGAAATGTCTTGATAGCTCATGGGCTGCAAGCTAGGGCATCATACATTGTTCATGAGCTCACTGTTTAATACTAGCATTGTTTACATCTTTTCATTTGGAATGCTCGATGACCTGCGAGCTTTGAGAGCTAGGACATCATTTCTATTACCTTCAAGGCATTGTGTGAAGTGTTTGATCTCTCTTTATTTATTTTGTTGTTGATATTCACTATTTGGTACTCCCTATTTATGATCATTTCATGAGGAAATGTCTTGATGGCTCACGGGCTGCAAGCTAGGGCATCATACATTGTTCATGAGATCACTGTTTAATACTGGCATTGTTTACATCTTTTCATTTGGAATGTTTGATGACCCGCAAGCTTTAAGAGCTAGGGCATCATTTCTATTACCTTCAAGGCATTGTGTGAAGTGTTTGATCTCTCTTTACTTTTTTTGCTATTGATATTCACTATGTGGTACTCCCTGTTTATTATCATTTCATGAGGAAATGTCTTGATGACTCATGGGTTGCAAGGTAGGCCATCATACATTGTTTATGGGCTCACTGTTTAATACTGGCATTGTTTACATCTTTTCATTTGGAATGCTTGATGACCTGCGAGCTTTGAGAGCTAGGGCATCATTGCTATTACCTTCAAGGTATTGTGTGAAGTGTTTGATCTCTCTCTATTTGTTTTGTTGTTGATATTCACTATGTGGTACTCCCCGTTTATGATCATTTCATGAAGAAATGTCTTGATGGCTCACAAGCTGCAAGCTAGGGCATCATACATTGTTCATGAGCTCACTGTTTAATACTGGCATTGTTTACATCTTTTCATTTGGAAGGTAGGAATTCAAGCTTTGTCTTCTCCTTAAATCAATTTCAGTGGCATTGTTTACATCTTAGTATTCTTAATAGTGGCATTGTTTACATCTTAGGATTTGGTATGCTCGATGACCTGCGAGCTTTGAGATCTAGGGCATCATTTCTATTACCTTCAAGGCATTGTGTGAAGTGTTTGATCTCTCTTTATTTGTTTTTTTGTTGATATTCACTATGTGGTACTCCCCATTTATGATCATTTCATGAGGAAATGTCTTGATGGCTCGCGGGCTGCAAGTTAGGGCATCATACATTATTCATGAGCTCACTGTTTAATACTAGAATTGTTCATGAGCTCACTATTTAATATCTGGCATCATGCAAACATACATTAATACATTTACTATTTTGAATTTGAGCTTAAGCATCATGCAATGTTATTGTTGTTATTGCATGTTTGTTGTTGTTGTGCACTATATATTGTTTTATACACTATTTATTTCATTGAGACCATGAGTCTGAACATTTCCATCCATCTCTTACCAAAAAGGAACGTCAGATGGTGAAATCTATTGAAACAAAACTAAAGAGATGAGTAGAGTAATTCTCCATCATAAATGTAGATATCACAACAGCTGAGAAACATAAATGTAGATATCCAAAAAATTATATGTGTATTAATGTTATTGTTGTCAAAATAGTATGTGTATTAATGTATGATTTAATAGCAGCAACCTCATTGATCATTACCTTTGACTCCTCCATCATTATAGAAGAGATAACTACCTACAACTATATTTCATAATTCCTCCTTTAAAGTCATAGGTTAGTTTAACTATTCAATAATGAGTTGATAGGAGTTTCAAATAGATTTGAATAAAAACTAAGAGTATTGAATTTTATCATGCAATTTTATTGTTGTCATTGCATGCTTGCTACTATTGTGTACCATATATTGTTTTATACACTATTTATTTCATTGAGACTGTGAGCTATTGTAGTTGACTGTATTCTTTTGGGGTTTGATCTATTGTAGTTGTTTCTTTTTTATTTGAATCATTGTTTACAATTACTTTTGGTGCAATATTTGTGTGAAGAACAAGAACAAAATGGTGAATGAGTGTATTTGACAAAGATAAACATGACACATTTTGTTGGGCTGATTGGGTTGGCTTGGTACCATTTACATGGCCTGGCCAGATATTAAATAGTGAGCTCATGAACAATCATCCTACTACTTACATTGCAATTTCTATGTCCACTTACAATAATAAATTACAGAGTTTCACTGCAATTTCTATGTCCATTGTCATTAAAATATATCACTCCTCCTATTATATAGGCATAATAAAACAATCTTGCATAATAGCTTTTGAATCACATTAACACACACCCATGTTCTGTAGCATAGTTCATTTTAGAAGTGTATGGCTTGACTATGCACATGCATAATTGTAGATGAGGATCAGTAATAGGGTGTTAGACATTGCTTAGATCCTTTGGATCTAACCCCATCTTTTCCTTCTTTGCAAGTTTTGGATCATACAAGAGCATACTGGATTGAAGCCTGGGTCAATACTTTATTACTTCAAGCAATGTTTGGTACCTCCATTATTTATGTTCATCCACTTATGTATATTTGTATTCATTCATATTCTTCTAAAATTTAATCTTTATGAGCTCAAATAATAGTAAGTGTACTATTTTTTTACTAATGTCCCTATATATTGTTGTCGACAGTCATGGATGCGAGATGTTCCTAATATCAATACTTTCGGTGGGTCGATCAAACCACATTTACATCTACCAAATTTTATTGTCTCATAAGGCACATCAAATGATCTACTTTTTGTAATCTAAGTCTCTCAGCTCAGTTAACCAAGAAGAAGACTTCTCCCAAGTCATCAGGGACACCATAGTGATCTACAAATCTCCAATGTGCAAGTTACGCACGTTGCTCTCCCGACATCACACCTAACTCATTTGAAACTATGGAAAAAATGGTAGATGATCCCAGTGATCTGTCACAACCCGATCTCAACAACAACGCAAAGAGTAGCTTGATTCCATCTTCAAGATGATCAATGCACAGTCTACTCAAACTCCCAAGTCAAGTCACTGCTACACTCCATAGGAACAAAGCACATCAAATTTGAACTAAAGAAGTCAATAAGTCACTTGAATTAGATTCGAATGCAATCAAGTTCACATATATCTCATGAACACATTAGGAAGAATGTATCTCTAATCGCCGCACTAGCTTCTTATGCCGAATCTATCGCTGTCACAAGTCTTGATTTGATAGGATCCATTCAAAATCCAAGTCTCTAGACTTGACTCAATAATCCACGACCCGCTACCAAATCTACTGCAAAGTTATCTTTGAATGATCATAACCAAATCACGAGCATGAACCAGATCTAAAAGAACACCATTTTGAATCGACAAATATATATATATATATTTATAATTTAAATTGATTGTCATCGTAACTATGATGAAATTACAATAGTGACAGGTATCCATCGCAAACATCTGACATACAACCATCTCATTAACAACATCGCTGTCGGAACAAATCATAAACGATGAATGTCCGTCATAAATTTCCAACGCATGTCCGTTGTATGTACAACATAGTCATCATTACAAACCATAAACAATGCACATCCATCATAATCTTGCGATGGAAATCCATTGCACTAATAGCATTTTCATCGGTGAACAGGTTAATAACGATGACTTCTCATCGGAATATTCTGATGGGTCGCCATTGTTTGTATTTTTTGTGACAGTTAGGCATCGCAATATGGACAGCTACAAATAGGTGCGACGATAGGTTCTCTTTGTTGGCACCATCTTTTTGTGATGGCTAAGGGTGTCATAATTATGACACCTTAAAAAACTGTCAATTTTTTTTACTACAAAACTATAACACCGGGTAGTGTTGCTCAAGCAATAGTTATGTGTGTGAATTTTGTACCTAGCTGTAGACACAACACTTCAGTAAAACATTAGAGGTTAGTTAAAATCAAAATCGTGCAATGAAATGGAAACTAATCTAACCAGGCAATTTACTGCCTTCTAGTAGATGCGAGTATGTATTCTCAAATTGGACCGAGATCAGTGACCTTCATGACACCTAAATGAAGGATTTGAATGTAGAATCTAGATATGAGATGAATGCAAATTAATCTATATTTTTGGATTTTTTATGTAATAAGATGAGATAAACTCATATGAATTTATTCTATATGAGAAACTGATATAACATGCAATTAATCTAACAATGATATGCTAAATGATATGGATACTCAAAACAATGAAAATCTCACAACTTTGATTCGCAAAGATTGATTCTTCGATCACCAATTCACCAGCGTGAGGATGCAATTCATGGATGGATCGATATAAAGAGTTGAGGCGTTAATTTATAGAAATCTAGGACTTTGGAGGTGCATGGAAAAAGCCATAAATCACTCTTGATAAACTCAGGTTGATTTTTGAGTTATCAAGAATTAAGAGATAACTTAACTCACAAAATCATGCAAATCAATTTTTTGATTTAAATCAGAAGTTGAGATCAGCTTTCAACTCAAAAGAGAGTTGAGTTTATTTTTAAAACAACTTGAATTGATTTTCTGATTTAAAGTTTAACTATTTTTTGGATGTGCATAATTAATATGAATTAATTTAATAAATAAAGTGATTTATCCTCAACTTAACTGATTTTAAAAATAAAACAATTGATTTATGGGTTAATCAATTATTAAATCAAACTTGTATTCAAAAAACTATATTATTAAATTTGACAATTGACATTAATTAATTAAATAAGAATTTAATCAATTACTCATAGGATATTTGATTTATTGTCAAAATGAAATAATACAATTTAGGAATAAATATAATTAAATCTAATTAAATAATTAAGTGGTAGTATTAAATCTAATTAATTAAATATTCAAAATATTCAATTAATCAAACTTTAGGATAAATAGGATTTATCACCAAATAATCATTAAATTAAAGATAATTAGGATAAATAGGAATAAGGAATATTCTCCTATGCAGAATTTAGGATGATCAATTAACATTTGATAATGTGCCAATGTGCCTCAGGTTAGAACTTTGATGTCAATTTTGTTCGATGTGTCGATATAGGAGGTTAATGAACTTATAGCCCATTTTTGGGGTATTACATTTTGCCCCTCTTTGAATTGTTGTGTGAAGTGCAGTGGTTCAAAGACAGTATGTGTATGATGTTGAAACTGATGTTTGAAATTGAAATTGATATGAAACAGAAATTGTGATATGAGACAGAAGCTGATTGAAAGATATGAGGATATTAGGTCCTGAATGACCAAAGATAATGTTAACTATAACAGCAATGAACCGATGATTGTGAAAAAGTGTCAAAACACCTGATTCTGAACCTTATGATTGCGAAGAAGTGAGTGATCGATTCCAAACCCGATTGTCGATAAGAATCACATTGGTATCACATATGAACCCTTCAGTTATGAAGAACCAAGGAAATAACACTAATGAACTGATGGTTACAAAAGACTGATATAGTTTACAAGATTAAGAGAATACCAGATTGATATGGATCTTGATGAATCTGATATGCCCTGAGTGATGATTGATTTGCCCCAAGTGATGAGGTCTTTTTGATGAATCAGCAACTAGACGTGGTTGTTGTCTTGATTACTGAGGAAGGATATGATTTCAAATTTAGATTATAGATGTTTGAATGATGTGCAATACCATGCCCCCTTCGGGATAAAAATTGAAATCTAACAAAAAAAGTCAGCGTTGAATAGTTCAGAAGCATGTTAATTGATTTGAGAAGTGGTTAAACATGTTCGAGAATGCATTCTGCATCCTTTGAAGGTCCAGAAGACCAAGTTTGATGAGGTTTGACCATGAGTTGACCATGGTTGACCAATTTGAAATTTTGATAGTTTGATGTAAGATAATCAGTTAATTTGAATACTGGATTTCTGTGATGATTGAAGGTCGATTATGCAAGTAGTAGACCGCCTTGGGGCCAAAAATTTTAAATCACAATTTTGACATAGTAAATGATCTCAATTTTTTATTTTGATCTCGAAAATGGATTTAGAACGTTGAAATTAGCTAGGGGTGCAATTTTCATAAAAACGGAGACTTTTGAAAATTAAGTCAAAAGCTATATAAAGGTCGGAAGGGTCATTTTCAATTCATTGCAACCTTTTGACTTTAGAAATCTTGTGGAGCCCTCTAAGAAAAAAATGGCAGAGAAAGAGGTAGAACCAAAGGTACATGTGAGTTCACATCGATTTGAGCATAGTCGGAGACACCAAAGACCTCGGCAGTACAGACATCCAGTAGGTGGACTGCTTTGCTTCTCTAAAAAGTCAATTTTTCCTTGATTTATAGCATTTTTAGCATTTTTCGTATGCGTTTTAATTTTGAATTTTTGAATGTATGGAAACTCGTATGAATCTCCAGCGAGACTCGTATGACTTTTGAACTGTAGATAGGTTATCATTTCCTTAACCCCCAAGACTCATATCAAAGGGACCCAAGAGTCGTACAACATTTCATCGGGTCCCTCATAACTCGTACGATGAGGATTGTATTGTCGTATCACTATGCTTTGTCGTATGGTATGATGTAGAAATTCGTATGACTTTCCCTATCATTTTGAAGTGTCGTATGGAAAATAGTCAGCCTAAAACTTAGTAGTAGGTCAAATTTTTGAATTTCTTGATCTCTTAGCCTGATTGCTGACCTTTTTAACTTACCCTCTGAAATACTGAACTACCCCATTTCTACCCTTGTAACCTGTTTTGTGACCAAATTACTGATAGGATTCCTTATTTTTGTACTATGTAGGCCATATATCCAGATGTTCATGTACGGATTTCACATCCAACTACTTAGAGATTATGTGTGTCATTTCCAGACCCTATGAGGCTACACCTTGCTTCCTATGGTTTTGAGTACCTCATTCATTTACCTGAGATTAGGGTAAATCATAGACTTTGACTACTCTGATTGAAAGATTTCATTTGGAGACCTAGACATTCCACCTGCTGATTAGGGAGATCACTGTTACCCCTGAGGATGTGTATCATATACTGTGCATTCCTTTCCATGCAGGCCGGTGGCTAGACTATGTGAGTTTGGGGAACTCAGGTTTATTAGAATTCAGACGTCTCTTTGGAGATGATACTCAGATGACTGCCTCCATTTCCTAGGAGACCTTAATACAATGTTATGGATAGATGCACTCGCTAGAGTGCATCATTTTTGGGATGATAGGAGGGATTATCATGTCTAACCATCAGCAGAATGGTCTATTGATGGGCTAGGCCCTGATGGTTGCACGTCTAATGGTGACACCTTCTGAGTTGGCTTGGGGTCAGTGTCTTTTGGCCCATGTGTTCTCTGAGATGCACAAGGTAGTGTATTAGGAGAGCAAGTCTTTTGCAGCTGGGGCTTTAGATCTACATATCTGGGTGTGGGATCATATCCCCATGTTGAGACCAGTATGCACCTTGCAGAGGTAGCCACAAGAGCCTGTCATTTATATATATGCTGGATATGTCATTCAGGGATAGATGGGTCATGTGGAGTACTGGAGGCAATGCCTTGATGATATGACATTTGTTCTATGGAGACCATATGTGGGTATAGAGCCTTAGCCTACTACTCAAGAGTAGTTTAGTTACTTCTTCTAGAGCCGTGTACTGATCGGGAGGACATCCTTCACTTTAGAGAGATTCATCATCACCAGGGTGTGGTGGTAGTATGGATGAGTGTAGGATGCACCAGAGGACTATGCCACTTATGCTCATATAGCTCAGGAGCTAGGACTTAGATGGACCATGAGGCTCTCTTATGCTTTGTGTTCATAGGAGTATAGTGCTGTTGTCAGTAGAGATTGGGAGTACCAACCTGAGGTACTTGATGCTAGAGTTACAGATGGATTCGTTGCCTAGCTTGCGAATCATCTGATCCACAGGTTCTCAGATCCTATAGAGCTTATACCTTCCATGGAGGAGGCTATGGATGTGACCAAAGCACTATTGAGACAAGGTCCCAGACCCACATAGGTTCCTATTGTGCATCCCACACCTTCGAGACCTAGAGTGATGGCTCCCCTACAGAGACCATCAAGACAGATGGGGCCCCCTCATCCCACTAGTTCCACAGCAGGTAGATCTATAGGTTCTCATAGACAGACTAGGGGAGAGGGTGCTACCTTAGGGAGTGTTGGTTCTACTGAGGTACTTGCAGATAAGCAAGTTGTGGGTGGTGGTATGGATCTAATAGAGGAGGATACATGATTTGATCTAGGTGTAGAGGTTAGATGCTGTAAGGTGTAGAGAGCAGAGACTACAAAGTAGACTACCCCAGATACTGAGATGCCAATAGCTAATGTCGATCCTACTATTCCTCTTACTCCACAAGAGACTATCATATGACTCAAATTATAGGTCAAGGACCTGAAGGTTCACAGTGCTCGATGGGAGGAGAGATACATAGAGGTCGATAGATAGCGCACTAAGCTTCATGCAAAGGTGCAGAGATTATAGGCCGAGGTGATTCATCAGACCACACAGGCAGCCTACTATGTGTCCACATATTACACTATTGTTCCTACTACATAGAGATTCCCTACGTACTCCCAGTACATGATGGCATCAGAGGGAGCTAGAGCACCTAGAGCAGAGGTAGTACCAGGTGCACCACCTCCACCTCCGCTAGATGCAGAGGATTAGGCTGATAGTTGATTTGCTTTGATATGTTTTGATATACTATGCTCTTTTTTTTATTATTGATATACTATTCTGACTTTGATAGCTCACATGAGTGTATTATTTTGTACACTATGCCAGTAGTGCACCCCTGACTAGCTAAAGATTTTTGATATATATATGAGATCGATATTTTGGTTATGACTTCATTTGTACTTGTCATGTTTTTGAGTTATGATGATATCATGTGATGTTTATGCTATGAATAGAGTAGGATGTATGTATGGATATATGCAATGCAATGATTTCTTTCATATGTATGGATGTAATGCAAATGTGTTTTGATTATGAAAAGATGTATGTATGATTTATGCTTATGCACATGGATTTAGTGTAATGCAACAAGTGATTATGATATGAAATGTAAATGCAATGATACACATGATATGTTTTGTAGGAATTGATGAAGACTGGTACTCAGTCTTATGTCAAAAAGGATGTTTAACCCAGGAGGATAACTGCTTGCGATTCTATGAAGAGACCTTCGAGGTAGGTTTCAAATCTTGTCAGATTTGAATAGGTGATTGAAGAATCATTTAAGTGTTTGAAGTTTGTTTAGGCATTGTGAGATCATGCAAACATGCAAAATGCAAAGAAACATGCAAAGTAAAATGCAACCTAAGACCTAGGACCTAGTCACTGATCATGTGTTGGTCAATTTCATCATTGAATTTTTAGGTAACCGGATAAATCAATACAATGCCCACTAGTTATGAAACCATAGACATATGAATATTGATTTGTTTATGTAGGAATCAATACAACACCCACTTATTAGGAAACCATGGATATATGAATATTGATTTTGTTTTCAGAATGTCGGATTAGATATAAGCATCAAGGCACAAATGCCAAGATGACCTGAATATCATGTCCATTTTGATATTGCAATTTGTATAAGCATCAAAACATAAATGTCATGATGACCAGAATATGCCTTGCATTACAAACACATCAAATAGTCAAGAGATTATTCTAAATCCAATGTGAATTACCCATAGTGACCCTTTATCATTCACATCCTTAGGCAAGATCACGTTCCACAATAGGAGAAAGAATTCACTCAAAAGACAATAGTTAGATCAAACTTCCTTGAATTTTTCAGGTATCAATGGTCGAGGTACACATGTCCATCCAATTTGAGATAGAGGCTCTTACAGTTAGACACCATTTCAATCCAGAATTTCCAAAGTTGTTAGATTTTCACATACAAGAAGAAAACAAAGAAAATATTATGCCCCCAATCATCACTCTTTAAATCTTGTAAAGGCCATCATCGAAGAGCTTGAGGGAACAGAGTATGCAAAAATCTCAATGTGAATCAGTAAGCATACAAGGAGATAAAAGCATGTAAAAAGCATAGATTGTTTTCATTTTGATGTTTGAGTACGTTGTTGTAGATGCAAAATCCTTTCTAGAGACAAGACTGACTGACTGACTTGGATAAAGCTTCAAAGGACTCTGACTATATATGATAAGTCTAAGATACATTGGAGGCCATATGATATGGCTTTGATTGCCCCCAAATTTGAACATTGATAGGATATAGACGCTTGAGCTGATTGGTGTATAGATCGACTTATTTGAAAATAGGAATGTGTAAACCAACTGGGAGATATGTACAAACTAAAGCAAGACTGAAAGTTGGGAAAGACCAAGATTGCACTGATAGATGGAGCATTTTGAACAAGTGGCACCCGTTTGCTAGGTTTTCACCATCTTGGCAGAGATTCTATTTTTGCTACCAAGGTGCCTGTTTCCAAGTTTTCACCAAGGCACTTTTTCTTTGTCTCATTTTTTTGTATTTTTCATTTTTCAATTTTTTTTTTTGTACTTTTGATATTTGTTATTTTTTTTTTTTTTTTTGTGAATCATCAAGGCACCCATTGCTAGGTTTTCACCAAGATGTTCATTTTTTTCAGGACTTTTTCCAATTTTTAAGATTTTTTCAAGACATTTTACCATAGACTGAATGCCTTAGGTGTAGAATTTATTCAAATGGAGAATTTTGATTGGTTCTTGGAGATGTTCTCCTTCATTTGTTGAGAGTTGATAGGCACCAGAGCCAAAAGTAGCAGTGATAAAAAAGGGACCCAACCAGTTGGGTTCAAACTTCCCCTTGTGTTCTCAATGTGATTGATTTTTAGGATTCTCTCTCAAGACTAGATCACCAACCTGAAATTCTCTGTGTCTAATTTTCTTGTTATAGCCTCTAGACATTCTCTTCTAATATACTCTGAGATGATCATATGCTACTTGTCTAGGCTCATCCTGTAGTTCAAGTTCTTGCAACCTAGACACTCTATAGTCATCATCAGTTACTAGACCATGCATTCTGATTCTTAGTGATGGGATTTCAACCTCAATAGGCAATAATGCTTCAGACCCATAAACTAAAGTGAAAGGAGTAGCCCTAGTGGGTGTTCTGATACTTTTTTTGTAGGCCTAGAGAGCTAGATTGATCATGAGATGCTAGTCTCTTCCTATTTTATTAACTGTACGGTGCAAGATTTTCAATAGATTCTTGTTACAAGCCTCTGCTTGTCCATTCCCTTGAGGATAGTAGATAGATGACCAATGCTGTGTAATCTTGAATTTAACACATTAATCATCTAGATCTTTGCTCTTGAATTGTCCACCATTATCTATGATTATGGAATGAGGTATCCCATATCTGCATATGATATAGTTCAATATGAATATAGATATTTGTTTTCCAGTTGCTTGTGTCAAAGAGACTGCTTCTACCCATTTTGTAAAATAATCTGTAGCTATGATTATATGGGTATGTCCATTAGAAGAATGAGGATGTATAGCTCCTATAAGATCAAATGCCCATTGGTGAAAAGGCCATTATGTAGTAAAGGGAATTAGATATCTCCTTGGAGCATGAATTAAGTTGCCATGTACTTGACACTTTTGACAGTTCTTAGCAAACTTGATAAACTCTTTTTCCATTTCAGCCCAATAGTACCTTGCCCTAATAAGTTTTTGAGCTAGTGTTAAACCATTCAAGTGTGACCCACAAATACCATCATGGACTTCCTCTAACACACATTGAGACTCTTCCCATTCTAAAAATCTAAGTAGCTTACCATATAGACCTCATTTGTACAGATCCTGACCAATGATGACATATCGAGAGGCATTACGGATAAGGTATCTCTTTTCATGGTGGTTGAAGGTATCGAGAATGATTGGTCTTGGAGATAGGAGAATAGGTTTTTGTATCTGGATGAATCATGACCAATAATAGTGCAAATCATGTGGTTTTTAGGGGAATCATATGCAGGATAAGATAGTGTTTCCACTAGGAACTCGTAGCGTAGCTCATGTTCAGGCTATTGTAATAAAGTAGATAGTGTTTCCATTGCATTAGCGGCCTTATTCTCTATTCTAAGTATTTGCTCAAATGTGATAGATATGAAATACTTCTTTAGATCATCTACCATTCTCTTGTATGGAATAAGCTTTTCATCTTTAATCTGGTACACATCATTGACTTGATGGATAACAAGTTGAGAGTCTCCATGAATGTGTATCTCTGTTACTCTCCACTCAATTGTCATTTTCATGCCATTAAGAAGGGCTTCATATTTTGCAATATTGTTTGTGCAAGGGAACTTTAATCTAAATGCTTTAGGTATGGAGTATCCTTGAGGAGTTATAAATAATATGTCTGCTCCTGATCCATTCTGTGTATAGGAGACATCAAAGAATAACTACCATTCTCTAGAAGAAAGAGTCATGATAGAGAAATCTAGAAATTCCATTTGCATTGGTGTATCATCAACCATAGGTGCATCTGCTAATTGATCAGTAATAACTTGTCCTTTTATAGCTTTTCTTTCAACATATTCAATGTCAAATTCACTTAAGAGCATGACCCATTTAGCTTATATTCCCATAAGGGCAGCTTTTCTTAGTAGGTACTTTAGTGGATCAATCTTAGCTACCAAATGTGTGGTATGAGCTAACATGTAATGTCTCATTTTCTACGATGCAAAGATCACAGCTAGACAAGCTTTCTCAATCATTGAATAGTTCTTCTCATATGCAACCAATGTTCTACTGATATAGTATATAGCTCTTTCCTTTTTGTTCTCATCATGTTGTGCAAGCAATGCCCCTAGTGATGTATCTCTAGCAGAGACATATAAGATCAAAGGCTTCCCTGGAATGGGAAGCATCAAGATAGGAGGATTTGATAGATACTTATTGATATGGTTAAAGTTGTTCTCACATTCTTCATTCCATGAAAATGTCACACCTTTATGTAATGTTTTTGTAAAAGGCTGTGATATGTCTGCTAGTTGAGATATGAAGCGTCTGATAGATTGAACTCTTCGTTGCAATGTCCTCATTTGACTGATGTTTTTGGGAGGTTGCATCTCCATTATAGCCTTTACTTTAGCTGGATCAACTTCAATGCCCTTCTTTGAAACTATGTATCCTAAGAGCTTTCCAGAAGTGACACCAAAAGCACACTTCTTAGGATTTAGTTTGAGACTAAATTTTTCCATTCTATCTAGTATCTTGCTCTAGTCATTTAGATGTTCAGTTTTGATCATAGATTTTGCTAAAGTATCATCAACATAATCCTCCACAGTCCTATGCATCATGTCATGAAAAATAGATGTCATGGCTCTTTGATATGTAGCACCAGCATTTTTAAGCCCAAATGGCATGACATTCCAACAGAAGGTGCCCCATGCACATGTGAAAGCATTTTTCTCTTGATCCTCTGGAGCAATTTTTATTTGATTATATCCAAAAAAACCATCCATTAAAGAATACATCTCAAAACTCGTAGTCATGTCCACTATCATATTAATGTTAAGTAGTGGAAAATCATCCTTAGGGCATGCTCTATTTACATCTCTAAAGTCTGTGCACACTCTGATTGATTTATCTAGTTTTGAAATAGTTACAATATTAGAGATCCATTCTGCATAATCAATAACTAGGATGAATCTGGCTTTTAGTAGTTTCTCTAATTCAACTTTTACCAAGAGTGCAACATGAGGATGCATCTTTCATAATTTTTGTTTAACTAGTTTTACTCCAGGAGCTATAGATAAATGGTGCATTATAAGATTAGGATCCAACCCTAGCATATCTAAATATTTCCATGCAAAATTGATCTTTTTCTTTGTTAGGAATGTTGTAAATTTTTTCTTTTCTTCTTCTGATAAAGATTGTGCTAAATGGATCAACTGTGGTTCTTCTGTTGTTCCCAAATTGATAGATTGAGTGGGCTCAATTAGAACTAAAGATCTATCATGTAAATGACTCGGAAGGACATCAAATATCTCATCCTTAGGCACCTCAGAGAGGTTTTCACCTTCAGATATGTCTTTTATTTTTACTTTTGTAGGTTCTAAGACTGCCACAAAGTGGTTTTCACCCTTAGAACTCCTTTTCTTTTTATTCTTATTATTATTTTTCTGACTAAGATACTTGATGTTCGACTCTATCATGCTAACGCTCAGTTCACTGATGGAAGTCCTCATAGGCTCAACAACATTGAGGTATCAAGCAAGGGCATAGTCATTTGGGAAGGTATAAATACCATGGCTCAGATTTGTGGAGGTTTGATCAAGAAGTTCAGGATGTTGGATAGTCAAAGTGGTGAAAGATTGGGAAAGAGTGTTTACAGATATGGATCTGTCATCATTGGTCCTAACCCAATGTTCAAGTTCAAAGGTGATATTATAACTTAAGAAATTCAATTCATGAATAGGCTCAATGTCATTGTGATAGTCCACTTCAGCCATCGGTGGATCAGACTCGATAAGTTCATCATTTCTCTCTAGACTTACATTGGGTTTAGGTGCATATTGGTGTATAACATCAACATGTTTCTTTGTAATAAGATCATCTTCTTCTGGAATGGCTCCCCATTCATAGTCATTAGATTCTTCATCTATGCCTCTAGGAAATCTAAGAACATGAGTAAAGTTGGGATGAATACCCCAAGAAGGGTTACCCTCATATTCTGATTTGAATTCATACTCATGAGAATCTATCTTAGAATAACTACCACCTTACTCTTTGTCTATTTGATTGACTTCGAGATTAGCTGGTTGTTTTGTTGTAACTACCCCTTGGTTTATAGTAGGTTCTTGTGTTTCTACTACATTAATCCTTTTTATGGGATCATCTTTAGCATCAAGGAGGTCTTTGCTTTCTTTCAGAAAATGCTCATAAGGAATGAGCTCATCAGTGGTGTTTAAATCATCACTATCAGATTGTTCAGTTATTTCCTTCTTTAGTTGATTTGCTAAGGAAGGCTCAATTTGTTCTAGAACATGTGGGGAGTTCTTCCTAAGACAAAAAGGCTTCTTCATGTATCCTAGACCTATTGTATTCTTGTTGGCTCAACCAAAATGTTCAAGAGGTGACTGAAGACCTTTACCCTGTAGTCCTAGAGGTCCTTTTACTTTATATCCCATCTTAGCTATCAGTTTATCCCCTGGGCCATATGACTTAGAAGGAACCTTCAATACTTTAGAGTCACTAGGTGGAACAACTTGGGATTCAGGTTCATCTTTGTAAATCCATGCAAGCGTAGCTTCATCTTCTTCAAATTCTTGCTTAGGTACTTTCTCTGCAACAAATTTTCCTTTATATGCCTCAAGAGGTTCCTTAGATTCTGGTTTGAACTATTTTTGAGCTTGCCCATAAGATTTAGGTGAGATAGGGAGAGATGTCAAAGACAAGATTGGCTCTATAGTATATTCTCCCATACCATTTTCTTTGATATTGACCTCTTTTGCAATGTCTTCCATCTTAGAAGTGGATACTACATCTATTTTCTTAATGAAGATTCTCTATTATTAGGAACAAGTTTATCCGCATTTGCCTTCAATGCATTGCAAGTTGTTGACATGTCAGCTGGAATGGTTACCTCTATTCCATCACAAGGAAATTTCAAGCACTAATGGTATCTAGAAGGAATAGCTCTCATCTCATGTATCCAGGGTCTCCCTAGAAGGCTGTTGTAAGCCAAAGGTATATCAAGAACTTGACATATAGTATCTTTCATGACAGGACCTATTCTGATAGGCAAGACAATTGTTCCCTTGGAGGATCTTTCCTCTTCATCATATGATTTGATAGTTATTTTCTTTCTAGGATCAATTGTTGTTTCTCAAAATCCCAATTGTGTGATCAAGCTATAAGAACAAATATTCAGACCAGCACCTCCATCTATCAACACACGTTTGACACAATGGTTTTGGATCAAGACTTCAATATGCAAGGGCTGGTTATGTGGATGACTCAGGGAGTTATCATCATCCTCTGAAAAGGAGATATACTATGGAGACATAAGATGACCAACCATAGCCTAGAATCTATCTAAATCAAGATTATCAGGAACATTGGATCTGAGCAGAGCTTTGTCTAGAATGGCTCTATGAGATGGAGATATCCGAAGAAACTCAAACATGGAGATTTTAGCATTAGTATGTTGGAGTTGTTGAATGATACTATACGAAGTAGGCCTCGTGTCCTTAGGATTTGAAGATTTAGATGTTGCCCTCTATTTAGAAGTAGAAGACAGATTGAAAATCACCTTAGGGACATTTGATTGATCTGGGATTTGTCCTTGTAGGTGTTCCTAAGCTTGTGATCAAGTAACTACGTTAGCTGATTTATTTTCTCTATCTCTTCTTACAATTGTGATGACATTGCAATGCTCAGATAGGCTTGGTTCAACCATATTGATAATAGTATTATTTCCAGGATAGGCATAATTAACCTTAGCACCCACATTAGGCTGAGAAGATGAATCTCCTTGGCTATGCTTTGGAAATAGTTCGATGAATGCTATGTGATCATTATTGCTTTTAGGATTATTAATCATGATTTCTCCACTATCAATATTGTCTTGAATGGTATGTTTCAAGCACAAGCAGTTATTAGTTTTGTGACCTTTACCTCGATGGAAATCATAGAATTCATTCTCTCTCGACCATTTTGGCTTAGGATCAAGATCAGATTGTCGAATCTCAGGCAAAGAGATGATGTTATTAGCCAGTAGAGTTCTCATAGCTGATTCCAAAGATTCTCCAAGAGGAGTGAACTTTCATTTATTATCAGCGGACCAAGATTTGTATTCTGGCTTCTTTTGAGATGATTCAGACACCTTTTGTTTTGAAGCTTTGATGGCTTGAGTACCAATGGTTAGATTGAAAGCAGGTGCCTTAGATGGGGCATGGAGATTATCAACAACACCATCTGTGATGATGCCCTTATTCTTGTTCCAATTTTTGTTCTTGTCCTTAGAACTAGATTCATACTTGTCTTTTTGAAGTGTGACATCTCCTTTTTTCACAAGTACTTTTTCAATTTTGATTGCATTATCCACCATCTTGTCAAAAGATGTATGATTTCGCATTTGTAAAGGATAGTTGATTTCTGGAACAAGATTGTTGATGAAGATTTCTAGCTTCTCAGTTTCTGGAATAGGCCTAGCATATAGAGAGAATTTCTTTCTCCATCTCTTGAGAAATGTCAGGAATGGTTCTCCTAGATATTGCTTGAGATTGTAGATATCAATCATGGTGACTGGATGTTGGATGTTGTAGGAGTATTGCTGATAGAACAATTTGATCAACTCCTCAAATGTTTTGATTGTAGGAGGCATCCTAGAGAACTAATGAATGGCTGCTCCTCCCAGAGATTGAGGGAAAAGATGGATTAGATAGATTGGTTTGTGCATGAACTCCATAGGTTGAGTACAGAATTCTCTGACATGATCTTGAGGATCAGAGTTTCCACCATACTTATCATATTTCAGCATTTCCACCCTTTTAGGGAATGGTGGCATATACAAGTCTTTATTGAATGGAAAAGGACATAGGGCCTCCATGGAGAACTCCTTAGGTTCTTTTTCTTTTTCCATTTTGTTAAGTTTTACTTGCATGGCATGCATTTGTTTCATCATAGCCGAAATAGGCATTTCTTCCTCATGTGTAATGATATCTTCCACATTAAAATTGGGAGGAAGTTTAGCTCCTTGATGAGCTAATTGTAAAAAGTATTCTTCTCTATCTTCTTTCAAGAAATGCTTCATCATTCTTTTGAAGTCATCATCATTTTGATATCGAGCAATTTCTTTAGGTGTGGGTTCCTGATCTGCACCATGTTGAGATTGAGCTCTTTGAGAGCCAAAGTTTGTCCCTGCTTGAGACATGGTAGGAGTTTTAAGACTCCCTAGGATAGATCGATGAGGAGTTTGTTTATTACCTCTGTGAGTTGATGGAGGGGGTACGTAACCAATTTTCAATCAAAAATTGCCAAGACCGTCATTTTCGTAAAGACCAGAATTGTAGAGTTTCCCAAGAGTTGGATCCTGGAGAGTATTCAAAGGTATGGTATGGGATACTTCTCTAGATTTCTTGTGAGAGGAATCTCTAGTTTCCACCATTAACCTTGGGTGAAACAAAAGAATATGATGAAGATAACTAAAGAAAGATCTGATTCAAGAAGATAAAATGACGCAACCTTGTCAAGGTTTGATTGATTGAAGCTTAGATTAGATGTAAATGAAGGAGACTGTGCCCTAGATATATGGGTAGATTCCCAAAAGATAGCAGACAGAAGTTCACAACACTTAACCGTTTTGAAGATGGATTGAAGATTAATAGTTATGACAAGGTTTTGACACCAGATGAAAAGGACTCAAATTGATTAAATAGAAGGCTAAATTAGATTCAAAAGGCCACTTTAGGAAAATGATTGGATTCTCAGTAGTTTCTGCTCTATTCTTGATACAGTGATTTTCTTGACAGACTCTAGAAATAGGCTGGAAAAGCTGGGTCTCTGACAGTTCTGACAACTCTTTGGCAATTTTTCAAAATTTCTCAAATGACTTTCTGCAGGTTCGTACGACATTGGGTATGCTATGAAATGACAATTGACAAACTCATATGACATTTGTGAAACTCACACGACAGTTGATAGCAGGGTTTTTGACTTTTTGAATTGACTGGCAACAAAACTCATACGACAATATACCAGCTACCATACAACAATTTGGGGGTAATGAAATGACACTTTCCAAAATTTGTACAACTTTCTGACTTCACAAGATGACTTTTGACTCTAGAAAGGTGTTTGACATCAGATTTTGCAATTTTTTAGATTTTCAATTTCAGATTGTTCACAAAATTGTCTGTCCAAATTTGAAGATTGTATTGGATTGATTATTTTTTAGTAACCAGATAGATAAACAGGCATGCAAAATAGCAAGCAAGTGATTTCAAGCATGTCTAAAAACAATGAATAGGGGACAAAGAAACCCTATGC
This sequence comes from Chamaecyparis obtusa, assembly GCA_027943335.1. NCBI lineage: Eukaryota > Viridiplantae > Streptophyta > Pinopsida > Cupressales > Cupressaceae > Chamaecyparis > Chamaecyparis obtusa. The sequence goes on along the minus strand of BSBK01002634.1, from coordinate 74,414 downwards.
ATGAACAACCAAGTGACTGAATATGCTAATCCCTAGGAGTGCTAATAGTGTATGTTCCAAAAAGTTTTGCAATAACGCACATATTCCTAGAAAATGAAAATTTGGCCTCACTAGGGTTTTTAGTAATGGTCTGACTCTATAACTTTTGTGATCTCAAGAGGGCGAAATCCAATCTAGGTGCACCAGGGTTTTGACACAGTTTGAAAAATTAATCAATCAGGAGCTACTAGGGAGATCTGACAGCCCAACAAGAGACCACACCTATGAAGATTTCCTCCACAAGGACATTTATATAGTGGCTGCTACTACCATGGCAAAAATGGCTATTACTACTTGAGTTTCCATCAATGTGGTTGACCCAATTAAGGGAATGTCCACTACGGTTAACCCTCTCTAAAGATGACTCACAAAAGATACCGCATGGAGACTGGTTCCAAATTCAAGGATCTGAGTTTCTGATACTACCCAAAAAGGGAGTAGAGCATAGTCCTCTAGCCTTTTCACTTTTAACCCAAACAAAGTAGATAGATTAATCCAACACGCTAAGACCAAGATTATCTTACAAAGATCTATGATGTCAACCACTTAAGATCTATCAACCTCTTTGGAGAGAGAATGTATCAATTAGAAGCTGAAGACACACAAATCTAGTAGAACGTGAGACGCTCTTAATAACCTCCCTACCTACAAGGGTTCCTTCATTGAGAAGAGTTTCACTGGAAACCCACTCTCTCAAGAACCATGAATAGTGTTCATAGGTCCTATTTACTACGTGTAACAAAGATGCAGAAAAGAAAATCTATGTTCATTTTTATAGCCCAAAATGAAATCTATGAGATGAAAGCAGTAAAGTTCACACAAGCTTGACACGCAAGAGTTCTTTTTAATCCAAATTGAAATGTTATCAATTAAAAAGATTACCTAAATTCCTCACAATGCGCTTAGTAGATTCTTACCTATTTTTAGCAATTCTCACGCTTCCAATCAAAATTAGCAGAAATCAATCAGAAACAACAAATTTCAATTGTTAATGTTAGCTATCAGTCCAAACTAGGAAAAAAAATCTGGAAAACTGGCTAAAAAAGTGAAATGATAATTGAAACCTAGCACTGAAACTCGTACGACAGTGGGTCACCTACCAGAAAACAATCTGAAAACTTGTATGATAATGGGTATCAAATCATATGATAAAAGAGCTTCTAAATGACACTGTGTTTTTGATGGTATGATCCTCGATCAAATCAACTATCGTACAATAGTGGGTACCTCCAGATACGAGTTTCTGAAAAAACTCATACAAAAATTATACGGATAAAAATTAAAAATCACAGCTTGGAACAGAAAATGACAAGAAGATGATAGAAATTGATAGAAATTGAATGGAAACCTGTTCCAAGGCCCCACGGTGGGTGCCAGAAATGTGTGTGTGAATTTTGTACCTAGCTGTAGGCACAACACTTCAGTAAAACATTAGAGGTTAGTTAAAATCAAAATCGTGCAATGAAATGGAAACTAATCTAACCAGGCAATATACTGCCTTCTAGTAGATGTGAGTATGTATTCTCAAATTGGACCGAGATCAGTGACCTTGACGACACCTAAACAAAGGATTTAAATGTAGAATCTAGATATGAGATGAATGCAAATTAATCTATATTTTTGAATTTTATATGTAATAAGATGAGATAAACTGATATGAATTTATTCTATATGAGAAACTAATATAACATGCAATTAATCTAACAATGATATGCTAAATGATATGGATACTCAAAACAATGAAAATCTCACAACAACTTTGATTCGCAAAGATTGATTCTTCGATCACCAATTTGCCAGTGTGAGGATGCAATTCGTGGATGGATCGATATGAAGAGCTGAGGCCTTAATTTATAGAAATCCAGGACTTTGGAGGTGCATGAAAAAGCCATAAATCACTCTTGATAAACTCGGGTTGATTTTTGAGTTATCAAGAATTAAGAGATAAATTAACTCACAAAATCATGCAAATCAGCTTTTTGATTTAAATCAGAAGTTGAGATCAGCTTTCAACTCAAAAGAGAGTTGAGTTTATTTTTAAAACAACTTGAATTGATTTTCTGATTTAAAGTTTAACTATTTTTTGGATGTGCATAATTAATATGAATTAATTTAATAAATAAAGTGATTTATCCTCAACTTAACTGATTTTAAAAATAAAACAATTGATTTATGGGTTAATCAATTATTAAATCAAACTTTTATTCAAAAAACTATATTATTAAATTTGACAATTGACATTAATTAATTAAATAAGAATTTAATCAATTACTCATAGGATATTTGATTTATTGTCAAAATGAAATAATACAATTTAGGAATAAATATAATTAAATCTAATTAAATAATTAAGTGGCAATATTAAATCTAATTAATTAAATATTCAAAATATTCAATTAATCAAACTTTAGGATAAATAGGATTTATCGCCAAATAATCATTAAATTAAAGATAATTAGGATAAATAGGAATAAGGAATATTCCTCGATGCATAATTTAGGATGATCAATTAAGATTTGATAATGTGTCGATGTGCCTCAGGTTAGGACTTTGATGTCGATTTCATTCAATGTGTCGATATAGGAGGTTAATGAACTTATAGCCCATTTTTGGGGTATTACAATAGTATACTGTTGAAATTGGGATGTTCAGCTATCGGAAAAAGGTCTCAAATGTACTAGTGTTAGGTCATATTCTAGGTCTTAAGGGTCTTAAGCGGTCCTATTAGGTCTTAAGGGTCTTAAGAGTCCTATTAGGTCTTAAGGGTCCTATTATGTCTTAATTGGTCCTATTATATCTCAATTAGTCCTATTAGGTCATATTCTAGGGTCTTATGGGTCTTAATGGTCTTACTAGGTCTTAAGGGTCTTATGGGTCTTATGGGTCTTAAGGGTCTTATTAGGTCTTATGAGTATTATTAGGTCTTAAGGGTCTTATTAGATCTTAAGGGTCCTATTATGTCTTAAGAGGTATTATTAGGTCTTAATTGGTCCTATTATGTCTTAATTATGCCTTATTAGGTCTTAAGGGTCTTATGGGTCTTATGGGTCTTATGGGTCCTATTAGGTATAATTAGGTCTTAAGGGTCTTAATTGGATCTTAATTAGGTCTTATTAGTTCTTAAGGGTCTTAAGGGTCTTAAGCATCCTATTATGTCTTATTAGACTTATTATTATGTCCTATTAGGTCTTAAGTATCCTATTATGTCTTATGATGTCTTATTAAGGTTCTTAAGAGTCTTATGGGTCTAATTGGTCCTATTATGTCTTAAGGATCCTATTATGTCTTATTATGTCATATTATGTCTTATTATGTCTTATTAAGGGTCTTATGGGTCTTAAGGATCTTAAGGGTCCTAAGGGTCCTAAGGGTCCTAAGGATCTTAATGGGTATTATTATGTCTTAATTAGGTCTTGTTAGGTCTTAAGGGTCTTAAGGGTATTATTAGGTCTTATGGGTCTTAACGGTGTTAAGGGTATTATTAGGTCTTAGTTGGTCTTATTAAGTCTTAAGGGTCTATAGGTATTAAATTAGGTATTATTATGTATTATTAGGTATTATTAGGTATTGATTAGATTGTTCAAGTTTAATTTATCTATATTAATATAAATTGATTAGATTTATTCTTGGTAAATTGAATTTAGATCTAGATTAGATTGAACATCAATTAAAGATTAATTATTTAGGTTTCAATTAATTGATCTATATTATAAATTGATTAGATTGATTCTACCTGTAAATTGAATTTAGATTGATTAGATTGAACATCAATTAAAGATTTATTAAACTTAGGTTTTAAAGATTGGTTAGTTAAAATTTTAAAGATAGATTAGGTTGTTCAAGTTTAATTGATCTAGATAGGGCTTAAGGGTGTATATATTAGATTGATTAATTTTAATTTGATTGATTAGATTGTTCAGTTAGATTGATTAATTAGTTTTCAACTAATTCATCTAGATAGGGCTTAAGGGTGCATAATAGGGCTTAAGGGGTCATATTTTAATTTAGATCAAGATCAATTTAGATTGATTAGATTGAACATCAGTTATATTATTAATTAGGCTTCAATTAGATATGTCTGTACAAAAATCAAACGTGTATCAATGTAAATGTCTATAGATCAATGTATTTAACATGTATCAATGTAAATGTCTATATCACAAAAATCAAACATGTATTAATGCAAATGTTTATAGATCAATGTATTTAATATGTATTAATGTAAATGTCTATATCACAAATATCAAACATGTAGATCAATGTAAATGTCTATATCACAAAAATCAAACATGTATCAATGTAAATGTCTATAAATCAACATATTTAATATGTATCAATGTAAATGTCTATATCACAAAAATTAAACATGTAGATCAATGTAAATATCTATATATCACAAAAATCAAACATATGTATCAATGTAAATGTCTATAGATCAACGTAAAACATGTATCAATGTAAATGTCTATATATATAAATGTAAATGTCTAGATATCAACATAAAACATATATGAATGTAAATGTCAATATAGATCAACATAAATCTCTAGAAATAAATACTCTAGTACATGTGTACTAGATCAAAATCAATGTCATGTATGCAAATCTAAATTTATGAACACATCAAAAACATCAATGGCCGCCATCACGTGCTAGATGTCTGAGCCTGTGTGGATCCTTGTCCTACTGGACCTGAGTCTGTACATGTAAATGTAACAATTTACAAATAAAATTTTAATATATAATGTCTTGAGCTTAAATTAAAATGTAGATTTAAAAACTCAAAAAATAAATTATAATTTAATTTAAATTATTTTACCTTTGTATCCCGATGAATCGAATAAGAACGCTACTCTAAATCTCCATATGCAGCACCCATTGTAGTGTCCTATACCAAGTTTAAATAAATTTAAATTTAAATAAATAGAACTATATATATAATGCAATTAATTGATTATTCTGGAATCTTGAAATTAAATGGTTTCTTACCTATTGTAATGCACGTCCAAGGTCAGATAACTCAGAAGAGTGTAAGGACATTGCATCAGGATCAATGACCTCATCCATTTAAGAAAATCTGAGAATCCACTGCGAAATTCTGAGGCTGTAGGTGTCTATTGTAGGTGAGTCTGTGTATGCTATGGAGGTGGTGTAAGATCATCCACACTTTGTCATGGAGCTGTAGGATGTATCTAGACATCATCCTTTCTAGTGGAGGTACATGCCTCTTCATCTCCCTATCCTCGGCTGCTGCCTGTGGAGGAACTATGGTGTCCACCTCCAATGAAAGTAGGCATATCACGTGGCTCAATTGCATGCAACATATAAATCCTCTGATAAGCTTCTAGGAGATCACTCACTAACATAGAGCTCATGTCGCGTAAGTGATCCTCGGGTAGTCATCCTATCTCATCTGGAGTAGGAAGATCAAATTTGATGTAAGGGTCATAAAATGGACTACAAGGTGATATGCCTACGATCATCTATGATCTAAGCATGTACCTACCCACATGATCATATGAAAACTCATCAACCTAAGTTGCGATGGTGGAAATGCTAGAATACATATCTACATGTGCATCATACATTGCAACCTATCCAACTCTAGCGTAGACCTCTCCAAACCTTTTGGAAAAACCAAAAGGTTTTGACCCACCAATGAACTCTTACTAGGGTGTTGTAGTATATCGGGTTGTCTAGACTTATCATGATATCTCCCCCGACCCTGACTAACATGTGGAGGTAAGTCTATGTAATCAACATCATAGCCTAAATGAAACTTTGTAAAAAAATTGTTTGCAAAAATATAGGGGCACCTCATCCTTTTGGGGCCACCAATGATGGGCCACCAACCATATAGGATATATAAAAGGGGCCACTAAGTCATTTGTACATTTTGTGACCCTATATGCTCTAACCACCCTCTTATCTATGTAATAGGTCCTAAACATGTTCTTAACCTGAGTGACTGAAACATCTGAATCAACTATCCTCCAACCCACTATCCTTGTGATAGTGCTAGAGAGGATATAAGAATAAGCATCAATTGATACATCATCATATGGATTGTATGATTCAGCCTTCTGAATCATACTCATGAGCTTAGTGCATATAGATATCAATTTCTCTATTAAAAATAGGGAATACTGAGAGGGGGGGGGGGGTGAATCAGTATTCTAAAAACTTTTACTTTTTCCCAATTATAGATATAACAGATTATCTTAATGCATGCATAACATAGAAAGCTAAACAACATGCATAGAAATAAAACAAAAGAACTCATAACACATTATTTGTTCTCGAGGAAACCTTGGCCAAGGGAAAACCCCAGTGGGGATGGTACCCTCAAAGATCCACTAATCAAAAGTATCCTATTAAGGATATTGACCCTGTTAGGAGTCTATTACATGCATATAGTGTCTCAGTCCTGAAAGGGACTATAGGCCTTGTTAGAAGCCTCAACCCTGTTAGGAGTTGGTAGTACAAAATGTGATTACCAGATGAGCCCACTTCCCAAACAAGTAATATACAATATTCATTAATTACAAAAATAGGTCAAGGTACATAACCTTATACTACTTGCATCAATATCTCTTCGCTACTCTTTCACTATCAATATTACATACATTCGTTACTTCTCTTTACAATTACATCTTTACATATCTTTATACAAGTTATTAAGATTAATAACTTTCCAGTCGGCTATCATATTACAAAATATCTTTATCCAAGGGTTAAAATCTAGGATTTCATCCCTTTATATTGTTAAGTCATTATTTTGATAAACAAAATAATCCCTTAACTCTTTATCAATTTTGTCTTCATATTTTGTCATGTTGACTTAACACTGTCTTTAGTAAAACTGTCATAACTTCTTCTGTACGTGCCGTACTGACTTGCAATCTAAGGTTAGTCTTCAATAGTCACCATAGTGTCTATGTTCAAGTGTGCAAGAATTGAACTTACTCTAATCAACATCACCAATCAAAACTATCTTCAGGTTCACTAGCAAAAACACACTATCTCATACTTAGACAATTTTGCATTGCGCTCTAACATACTAGCTCTCTGACTTGTGTGATGTTCATGTAGATCATATGTTGCCATTATGACAACATCTATATAACCAACTCAGCCAAATTTCCAACAATCTCCCCCTTTGTCATTGGTGGCAACATATGAGAAAATTGGCTAAGTCTTAGACTCCAAAATTTCAAAATTGTGGCCATAATACAAAATGTGTATATACTATCCCTATGACTTCATGAATCCTTTCTATATACTATACTCCCCCTAAGAGTATGTATCCTTATCAATTTTCTGCTATATATCTCTCTCCCTTTGACAACAATGACAAAAAAAGGTAAGGAGGGTTACAAAACTGAGTTCACAAAAAGTTATACCTTGATTCAATATTGCAAAGCTGGTAGGCTTGCAACACAATCTACAAAATTAATCTTCATGGCCTCTAACTCTTTCTCCCATGATTTCCTAGTTGAATCTGACACACTGAGTATTGCGCACAATCCATAAGATGTAATCTCACATGCTTGGAGATTCTCATAACTAAACTTCTGAAAAGATGTCTTGGTTGAAAGACATTCTTCCAATTGCCCTTCAATAATGCTCAAGTTTATAGAAATGTGCTCTCTTAAAAGAGTGAATCTCTTCAGCTTCTTGTCCTTGTCATCTTGCAAAACTCTTATTTTATCATAAATCTTGTGGATTTTCTTCTCAATATCAAATATCTTCACATTGGGGCTTGAAAGAAGGTTTGTCTCATTCTAAATTTCTACTTCCTTCATCTTCATCTTCTGAACTTCCTCTGCTACCAAGTTCTCTAATTTTGTACACTGAATGTACAAAGATTTTCCTCTTTCTAAATTCTTTCTCAAGTCCTTTATGCAGATATCAAGGTTATTGATATCATTCCTGATATTATGACGAATGTCCAAAAGTGTTTTGGCCTCATAAGCTGCTTGATCTTTCATCTTTGTTGTATGAGACAAATTTGTAAACTCATCATCAAAAGTATTCATCACTTTCTTTGCTCTTTCCAGAGGGTCATCTTCTACAATTTGTGTAGTTATAATGCCTTGTAACTTCTCAGAAAGCTCCTTCAGGCATCCTTCAAGACTCTTTACTTTCTTGTTCTTTCCGATGATCTTGTTCAAAGATGTGATCAATTCCATTTGATCATCATCATCTACTTCCTTTCCCAAATTCTCAATCATAGAACCAATCTAAGTTTTCTTGCCAGTCTCAGGTGTAAGACTGATTTCTTCTTGAGTGGGAACAGGTGCTTGTTTCTCTGTCACTTTAGGTTCTACAATTTTGGTTTATGTCTTCTCTTCTCCTTTGGTACTATCCTGCTCTTCAAAAGCCAAATTGTCAACAATGTTTTCAAGATTCTTGAATAAGTTATCATCACTATCCAAGGTGATCTTTGTTCCTTCAACATTCATGGCTTCATCCTCAATATTTATGGCTAGCGGAGAGGGAATTTCCTCTTGTTCTGCTTCTTCTGCTTGATCTTTAGATTCTGCTTCAATTGATGGTTCTCCAACATTCTCTGACATAACCTTAATGATTGCTTGCTCTGTTTCTATGTTAATTTCTTCATATCTACCTCCCATAATCTGAATAGTTCTCTTCTTGGTTCTCAGATGGGTGTTTAGATCCTTCATGATCTATTTGAAGTTTTCTTCATCTCTCACAACACAAAGTTTTCTTACAAGATTTTCTCTAATAGTTATATCTTCCTTTGATGCTCTCTTCTTTCTATTTACAAGTTTCTTGTACAAGTCATCAAGTATCTTACCCTGAATTATATCAAATTTCTTATTAGATAAAATCATATACTTTACCACTATATTTTCTAGATTCATTCTTTCTGCATAATCATAGAGATCATAATATTTGTTCATCTTTGTAAAGTCTCCATCTTGAATAATCTGTTCATTAACCTTTTCAATTCTAGGTTTCCAAGTTTTCTTCTTAACAGGAGTGTTTTCATCATCTTTGATTTCTGCAATTTCCCTTTGAACTGGTGTCACCAATGTCTTCTACCTCTTACCTGGTCTAGTAGCAATCTCTTTTATTCTTTTGCTAGGTGTGGAGGAGGTTGATCTAGTGGATTTTCTTATTTCTTAACCATTCTCTGTTTCTTCCACTTTCACCTTAATTGGTGTTTCTCCTTGCTACTACAATTGGTGATAGAGGTGGCACAGACAAAACTTCTTTTTGTCCAATTTCTCTAATTGTTGATGTTGTTTGCTTGGCTACCAAGAACTCATGTTCAGTCATCCCTGTATCTTTTAGAATTTTCTTTATTGTACTCTCAACTCTTTTCTTTGACTGTTTCTCTTCAAGGATGGTCTTTGCGGAGTTGAAGTTCTCCTCAAAGGTTCCAAACCTGTTGCTGTGAATATCCATCTTGCACTTAAGTAGTCTACTCATGTAATGCCCCGCCAAGGAACCCAGAAGAACTTAACCTAAACATGCAACTAAGTTTGCAAAGCATTTTTTTTTTTTAAGTTAACATTCAACAACATCAAGTTTTACAAAGCAGAAGCAAAGCAATAAACATCTAACATAGGTTACAACTCTCAAGGGTTCCTTGACGTAGATTACGAAAGAGTTAATTAATTAATATAAGATAAGATATGAATCCCAAGATTTCATCTGAAGCATAAATACAACATCTTATGCATGATTACATAAATACAAATAGCACCATAAGGTAACCATAATAAACTGCATCCACTGCACATGTTGCAGGGTATGTAAATACAATAAACTGAAAAGAAGAATAACAAGATATCTCTGAACCTCTAATACAATGATACAAGATCACAAGAAGAAAGAAGAACAGGAAAGAACAACTACAACATGGATCATCTAGCCTTGGTGTACAAATGTTAGAATCTCAAATGGTAAAAGAATCACTACCACCCGACCTCATGAACCTAAATGGTCCACTCCCACCGTGCTGAGGAGATAACAATAGATCCCACTCAGATAACAAACAACAACAATCCAAGAAAGAGGTCCTGAAGGATTCTAACTCAAGGATACCAAAAGTACAACAAGGTATAACATACTCTACCAGAGGCAAACAAAACACATAGGAAACCTAAGATGCATACAAGAAGTGTCATCACATAAGTCAACTCTAAGGTTATCTCGGGACTTTATCTCGGTAGTCCCTTCAGACCCTGGTGCCCTAGTGACTCTATGTGGTTATAGTAACCTCTTGTATAGACAAGGTACTGCCTATGCCATATCTAGTCCATATAGGCGGCAAGCATCATCTCAACTCCCATCCTAGTTAAACTCAATCGGGAACTTAGGCATGGGCGAGGCACAAATATCTTATTAGGTTCATTTTAGATTCCCAATGTTTATTAATTATCACTTATTAAACCACTTGTAATGGGATCTCCTGGTAGCCACTTTCGGGCTCCGACACCAATTCACAAGCCACTTCCTAATATACACTTAGATGACCTACTCTAGGGTTTCACATGAACATTAAGAACTCTGAGTTATCACAACTCATGAATCTCTACAACTAGATTCCACATGCAAGACCATATACATGCAAAACCAAATACATAATAAAAAAAGTTCACCAACACAACAGAATGTGCATGGCAACTAAAAAAGATAGATTAAACATCTAAAACCCCACCTCTGGGATTACATCTCCTAAAAGCTAAATTAATGCTACCCATATCAGTAATCATGAAAAGAAACCAAACACTCCAATAATAAACACATCATTATGAAATTCTCATAAAAATAATATTTAATTATATAGCATTATTCTTCTTCTTATTTTTCTTATTCTAAAAGAATTCTCATGTACGAATTTTATTTATTTCTAAAAATAGAATTTTTAAAAATAGAATACCACTACATGCAACTGAATATATCTTCCTTAAATAACATGCAACTGAAAATATCTTTTCTAAATAACATGCAACTGAGTATATCTTTCATAAATAACATGCAACTAAATATATCTTCATTAAATAACATGGCAAAAGATAACCACAACCCCTAAAAATCAATGCAAGCACGAGGAAGACACTTTCTACAATTTCCTATAAAGATCCAAAACAAAATAACCATGATAAAATCAATACCTACCTCAAATCAAAATTATATAGATTCGATGATGTCCAAAACGAAGAAAACATAATCCAATCTTTTCAAAGAATTCTCCCAAATCTGTCTCCAAAATTCCTCCTCCAAAACTTGTGTCCTCCAATAATGGCCAAAACCCCCAATACTTAAAGGAATCTCCTTTCTCGTGCATAAAATACAAACTCAACTCCAAGAGGGCTTTGCATGAAGATGAACTTTAGTTCACAATTCAATCTTCGTTGAACTGAAGTCTCCTCTTCACTTTGACTTTAGTTGAAAAGCTCTTAACCAAACTTTAACTTAAATCATCAATTCAATTTCATTCAATTATGAATGTGCAACATAATGCATTCAATTAAATAAAAATTAGAACATTTAGTTAACATAAATAACACATGCCAAAATAACTCTCAATTTAATAAATATATTTTAATTAAACAAAGGTTAATTTCATGATTTTAAATAAATCAAAAGTGAGGATATTTAATTAATTCACATTAATTGAATAATTCAACTACACTCAAATTAGCATATAATTAATTCCCAATTAATTCATGCATCAACTATATAATAAAAATAATAATTAAACTAAATAAATATATTTATTTAATTACCATTTAAATACTATACCACAGCTAAAAATAGCATGATCTAAAAATAGAATTCACATCAAACAGCACAATCCAACGAATCAAAAAGACCTAAGGACCCACATTCATGCTCAGGACATAGGTGTAAACTCTTGCCAATTGGACGAGTTTAGAAGGGTGGAAACACAGAATCTTGTCCCCTAATTTAGGACAATATTTGGTTTAGGTTAGGATTTGGAACTAAATATTATCTCCCCTCTTTTACCATTGAGATTAGCGATAGGGCATGCTCATCCTAACAATTTAGGGAAGTCGATGCCCGGTACCTGCAAACCTGTATAAAACACTTGCATGTACATACATATATAGATATAACAGACAATGGTGGGGGTCAGCCGATCATGTGGATCTCGCAAGCAAGTAACTACGACTCCATCCCTCAACCACATCAAGCACATCAAACAAAAATGTAAAACAAACACATCAACCATACACATGCAAGTATGGGGTCAATGAAATCATAAGTATCAACAAATTCCTAACATATATTCTATCATCCTAGATTAATTACAACATTTATAAAATCAGACTAGGGGTGAGGTACTACATCCACCTCCCCTAGGATTAGGCTTACTCCTGGAAGCTTACAATAGATGAGGATATATTTTTCCCCCAAACACGAAGCATTTACTAAAGATAAAACATGACATTTGAAAGCAAGTCATAACATAAGAACATAATATACAATTGTTAAGAACATCATAATATCTAGTTCAGGAACAACTGAAAATATCATATAGATCAATAACTCATTAACAATTTGAAAAAAAAATCTAAACCTTTATTCATACATCATCATAGAAAACATCTAGGATCAATTGCATAAAACACACATTCACATCTATAACAAATAATGAGTTGAAAAGTTCATGAAAAACTATCTAGTTAATGCAACACTTATGCAAATATATAAGATACACAAAGATTCTAATATCACACAACACATATAGTACCATCTCTGTGATGTCCTCCATTATACATAATATCAGGGGTTCATGATGAACATGATAGAAACAATACTTATCATAGAACAGGGCCAACAATACCAAACATTCAGAGTAGCCACCACAAAACTCGAAAAGGTAAAACCCAAGTGGGGGAATTGTAAGTCCAACATTAAATCATAAGAGTGCTCAATTTTCAACAATAAATCAAGTGTGACTAGCATCACAAAATAGATAACAAAAAGAGAGTTAGGTGACTAATCCAATCATAAGAAAGTTCAAAAATTTCAATTCTAGCCCATACACATCACGAACAATTCATAAATCAACCAAAAATAAATCATCAATCATAACACATCCACATAACAAGGTGACTAGTAGTAGCCACACTCTAGGGAGTAATCACTTCATGACATCCAAGGTATTTCACCCTAGATGCATTAGAGAAGGTAACCATACACAATAAATAGTCAAACACCTCAAACAATCACTAGGCCAGTGATATCTCAAAGGCATTTAGGAGAAGCAAAACATAAATGTTTAGATGTAGTTTAATGGTTATCAAAACACAAAAGGGTTATATGTCTATGTTTGGTTTCAAGTTTAACAATCTAGACATCTAATAGGCACACAACTTCCCAGAGTTCCCAGTGTAGAACTTGGTGCTCTGATACCAAGTGTAATGCCCCACCAGGGAACCCAAAATAACTTAACCTAAACATGAAACTAAGTTTGCAGAGCATTTTTTTTTTTAAAGTTAACATTCAACAACATCAAGTTTTACAAAGCGGAAGCAAAGCAATAAACATCTAACATAGGTTACAACTCTCAAGGGTTCCTTGACGTAGATTACGAAAGAGTTAATTAATTAATATAAGATAAGATATGAATCCCAAGATTTCATCTAAAAGATAAATACAACATCCTATGCATGATTACATAAATACAAATAGCACCATAAGGTAACCATAATAAACTACATCCACTGCACATGCCGCAGGGTATGTAAATACAATAAACTGAAAAGAAGAACAAGAAGATATCTCTGAACCTCTAATACAATGATACAAGATCACAAGAAGAAAGAAGAACAAGAAAGAACAACTACAACATGGATCATTTAACCTCGGTGCACGAACTTCATAATCTCAAATGGTAAAAGAATCACTACCACCCGACCTCGTGAACCTAAATGGTCCACTCCCATCGTGCTGAGGAGATAACAACAGATCCCACTCGGATAACAAACAACAACAATCCAAGGAAGAGGTCCTGAAGGATTCTAACTCAAGGATACCAAAAGTACAACAAGGTATAAGATACTCTACCAGAGGCAAACAAAACACATAGGAAACCTAAGATGCATACAAGAAGTGTCATCACATAAGTCAACTCTAAGGTTATCCTAGTAGTCCCTTCAGACCCCAGTGCCCTAGTGACTCTATGTGGTTATAGTAACCTCTCGTATAGACAAGGTACTACCTATGCCATATCCAGTCCATATAGGCGGCAAGCATCATCTCAACTCCCATCCTAGTTAAACTCAATCAGGAACTCAGGCATGGGCGAGGCACAAATATCTTATTAGGTTCATTTTAGATTCCCAATGTTTATTAATTATCACTTGTTAAACCACTTGTAATGGGATCTTCTGGTAGCCACTTCCAGGCTCCGGCACCAATTCACAAGCCACTTCCTGATATACACTTAGATGACCTACTCTAGGGTTTCACATGAACATTAAGAACTCTGAGTTATCACAACTCATGAACCCACACCCCTGCCAGTCTTACCACCCTGTTCGCAAGTCTCCATTTCTCGTGACAGTACCTACGATACTGCCGCACAGCAACCCCCTCGGGGACTATCGTACGTCAGTACCCAGGGTACTACACACGGCAATATGCCAAAGGGCCCACGGTGGGTTATTAAAAACCCAAAACAAAAATATTTAAAAATATAAACTTTTTCCAATATAACTTTTCAAATATATTTTTTTTAATATAAACTTTTAACAAATGCCCTAATTTATAATCTACCAAATATTCAATATTTGATAATTATAAATAATTTTTACTTAAATAAGAAACAATAATAATACCAAAGCTGGTATTATATAAATATTAACATACATACATACATACATACATATATATATATATATATATATATATATATATATATATATATATATATATATATATACCATAAACATATAAAATCTCTTAACAAGAATATCAACTTCACAATATTAAACAAAGATCAAAAACTTAGTCAAATTGGGCTTTTTAAAGCATTCCCTACAGATCCCTCAGGATCATCAATTCACAAAATAGATAGATGATACTATACAAAATATATTGCAAAAACATACAAAACTTTTCATGCAAACAGATCCAACAGGCACAATGAAGACACACCTTTCTTTTCCACAAAGATCTGAAAATGAATAACAAGAATAAACTTCAAAACCTACCTAAAACAAAAATTATTTAGATTCAAAGATGACCAGAACGAAGAACACAGACTCCAAGCCTTTCGAAAATCTTTCCCAAATCTGTCTCCAAAATTCCTCCTCCAAAACCTGTGTACCGAATAATGGCCAAAACCCCAAATATTTAAAGGAATTCCCCTTTCACATGCAAAAATATAAACTCAACTTCAAAAAGGGCTTTGCATGAAGACGAACTTCAGTTCATAGTTCAATCTCAGTTGAACTGGAGTCTCCTTTCCTCTTTGACTTGAGTCGAAAACACATAACGAAACTTTAACTTGAATTACTAATTCAATTTCATGCAATTATGAATGTACAACATAATGCATTCAATTAATTAATAATTAAAACATTTAGTTAACATAATTAACACATGCCAAAATAACCTTTAATTTAATAAATACATTTTAATTAAACAAAGGTTAATTACATGAATTATATAAAACATAAGTGAAGATATTTAATTCATTCACATTAATTAAATATTTCAACCACACTCAAAGTAGCATATAATTAATTTTTCAATTAATTTATGCATCAACTATATAATATAAACAATAATTAAACTAAATAAATACATATATTTAATTACCATTTAAATACCATGCCACAGCTAAAAAAAATAGAATGATCTAAAAATAGAAATCACATCAAATGCCACAATCAAAGAATCAGAAAGACCTAAAGACCCACATTCAAACTCAGGACTTAGGTGTAAACTCTTTCCAATTGGATGAGTTTAGAAGGGTGAAAACACAGAATCTGGTCCCTTACTTTAGGACAATATTTGGCTCAGGTTAGGATTTGGAACTGAATATTATCTCCCCTCTTTTACCATTGAGATTAGCGATAGGACACACTCATCCTGACAATTCAAGGAAGTCGATGCTCAGTACCTGTGAACCTGCATAAGAGACAAGCATGTGCATATATATAGAAATATAATAGACAATGGTGGGGATCGGTCGATCGTGTGGATCTCGCAAGCAAGTAACTATGACTCTGTCCCTCAACCACATCAAGCACGTCAGACAGAAATGTAAAACAAACACCTCAACCATACACATGCAAGTATGGGGTAAGTATAATCATAAGCATCAAAAAATTCCTAACATATAATCTATCATCTTAGATTAATTACGACATTCATAAAATTAGACTAGGGGTGAGGTACTACATGCACCCCCCCTAGGATTAGGCTTACTCCTGGAAGCCTACAATAGATGAGGATATGCATCCCCCCAAACACAAAGCATTTACTAAAGATAAAACATGACATTGGAAAGCAGGTCATAACATAAGAACATAAACACAAAGAAATGGTCTGAAAGCATATTGTTTTATGTCTATGTTTAGTTTCAAGTTTAACATACTAGACATCTAATGGGCACACAACTTCCCAGAGTTCCCAGTGTAGAACTCAGTGCTTTGATACCAAGTGTAATACCCCACCAGGGAAACCCAAAAGAACTTAACCTAAAACATGCGACTAAGTTTGCAAAATATTTTTTTTAAAAGTTAACAATCAAAAACATCAAAGTTTACAATGCAGAAGCAAAGCATAACAATAAACAACTAACATAGGTTACAACTCTCAAGGGTTCCTTGATGTAGAAAAAAAGAGTTAATTAATTAATATAAGATAAATATATGAATCCCAAAATTACATCTGAATGATAAATACAACATCATATGCATGCTTACATAAATACAATTGGTACCATAAGGTGACCATAACAATAAGCATCCACTGCACATGTCGCAGGGTATGTGAATACAATAACTGAAAAGAAATACAACATGAAACTCTAAATATCTGAAAGAATGAAAAAGATCATAAGAAGAAAGAAGAACAAGAAGGAACAAATGCAACATGGATCATCTAGCCTTGGTGCACGAACGTCAGAATCTCAAATGGTAAAAGAACCACTACCACCCAACCTCGTGAACCTAAACGGTCCACTCCCACCGTGCTGAGGAGATAACATCAAAACCCACTCAGATAACAAACAACAACAAACCCAAGAAGAGGTCCTAAAAACTTCTAACTCAAGGATACCAAAAGTACAACAAGGTTAAACAAACTCTACCAGAGGCAAACAGAACACGTAGGAAACCTAAGATGCATACAAGAAGTGTCATCACATGAGTCAAATCTAGGGTTATCCTGGTAGTCCCTTCAGACCCCGGTGCACTAGTGAATCTATGTGGTTATAGTAACCTCTCGTGTAGACAAGGTACTACCTATGCCATCTCGAGTCCATATAGGTGGCAAGCATCATCTCAACTCCCATCCTAGCCAAACTTAATCAGGGATCTCAGGCACGGGTGAGGTACAAATATCTTATTAGGTTCATTTTAAACTCTCAATGTTTATTAATTATCACTTATTAAACTACTTGTAATGGGATCTCCTGGTAGCCACTTCCGCGCCTCCAGCACCAATTCACAAGCCACTTCCTGCTATACAATTAGAAGACCTACTCTAGGTTTTCACATGAACAATAAGAACTCTGAGTTATCACAACCCTTGAATCTTTACAACTAGATTCAACATGCAAAACCAAAAACATCAAAACCAGATACATCATAAAACAAGCTCACCAACACCACATAATATGCATGGCAACCAAACATGACAGATAAAGAATATCCAAAACCCGCCTCTGGATTATAACCCCCAAAAGATGACTACAATCCCTAAAAATCAATCCAAAAAAAATTGAGATAACACTTTACAAACCAATTGCAAAGTCGATTAAAGATTCATCACTAATATTTACGCAGGAATATATATACAAATCCATTTGACAAAGATCCAATTTCAACCTAACACTTAAATCAATGACACACAATCTAAAACATTACGAAAAAGTCTAACTTCTCAAATACATCTAGTAATTTAAATATCTCAATAAATACATAATTTACCCAATACAATTTAAAATCAAACTAAGTATAAACATAATAGTCCAATTTAAATTACTAAAGTACAAATTAAAAACTCACAATATAACTTTATAAAAAAAAAATCAACATTTAATAATATAGGAATCAACTTATAAATTAATCTAACTTAATAAAAGAATTAACATTGAATATTGAATATAATTAATTAATTACCAAAAGAAATTAACTAAATAATAAATAAATAAAAATTAAATAACAAAAAACTAAACTAAATTACAAACTAAATTATTAACAAATTAAAAGTAAAAATTAAAATAACATCTTTGATAACAATTAAACAAAGCTTAAATCATTTAATAAATGTGGGTCTTTAGGTCTTTCTGATTCTTTGATTGTGGCATTTGATGTGATTTCTATTTTTAGATCATTCTATTATTTTTAGCTGTGGCATAGTATTTAAATGGTAATTAAATAAATGTATATATTTTAGTTTAATTATTATTTTTATTATATAGTTGATGCATAAATTAATTGTGAATTAATTATATGCTAATTTGGGTGTAGTTGAATTATTTAATTAATGTGAATTAATTAATTATCCTCATTTTTGGGTTTTCCTGGTGGGGCATTACACTTGGTATCAGAGCACCGAGTTCTACACTGGGAACTCTGGGAAGTTGTGTGCCCATTAGATGTCTAGTATGTTAAACTTGAAACTAAACATAGACATAAAACAATATGCTTTCAGACCATTTCTTTGTGTTTATGTTCTTATGTTATGACCTACTTTCCAATGTCATGTTTTATCTTTAGTAAATGCTTCATGTTTGGGGGGATGCATATCCTCATCTATTGTAGGCTTCCAGGAGTAAGCCTAATCCTAAGGGGGTGGATGCAGTACCTCGCCCCTAGTCTGATTTTATGAATGTCGTAATTAATCTAAGATGATAGATTATATGTTAGGAATTTGTTGATGCTTATGATTATACTTACCCCATACTTGGATGTGTATGGTTGAGGTGTTTTTTTTACATTTCTGTTTGACGTGCTTGATATGGTTGAGGGACGGAGTCGTAGTTACTTGCTTGCAAGATCCACACGATCGACCGATCCCCACCATTGTCTATTATATTTCTTTATATATGCACATGCTTGTCTCTTATGCAGGATCATAGGTACCGGGCATCGACTTCCCTGAATTGTCAAGATGAGCGTGCCCTATTGCTAATCTCAATGGTAAAAGAGGGGAGATAATATTCAGTTCCAAATCCTAACCTAAGCCAAATATTGTCCTAAAGTAAGGGAAAAGATTCTATGTTTTCACCCTTCTAAACTCATCTAATTGGCAAGAGTTTACACCTAAATCCTGAGTTTGAATGTGAGTCTTTAGGTCTTTCTGATTCTTTGATTGTGGCATTTGATGTGATTTCTATTTTTAGATCATTCTATTATTTTTAGTTGTGGCATAGTAATTAAATGGTAATTAAATAAATGTATATATTTTAGTTTAATTATTATTTTTATTATATAGTTGATGCATAAATTAATTATGAATTAATTATATGCTAATTTGGGTGTGGTTGAATTATTTAATTAATGTGAATTAATTAATTATCCTCATTTTTGAAATATTTAAATCATGAAATTTAACCTTTGTTTAATTAAAATATATTTATTAAATTAAAGGTTATTTTGGCATGTGTTTATTATGTTAACTAAATGTTCTAATTATTAATTAATTGAATGCATTATGTTGCACATTCATAATTGAATGAAATTGAATTAATATTTCAAGTTGAAGTTTGGTTATGTGTTTTCAATTCAAGTCAAAGAGGAAAGGAGACTCCAGTTGAACTGAGACTGAACTGTGAATTGAAGTTCGTCTTCATGCAAAGCCCTTTTTGAAGTTGAGTTTATATTTTTGCATGTGAAAGGGGAATTCGTTTAAATATTAGGGGTTTTGGCCATTATTTGGTACACAGGTTTTGGAGGAGGAATTTTGGAGACAAATTTGTGACAGATTTGGGAAAGATTTTCGAAAGGCTTGGAGTCTGTGTTCTTCATTTTGGTCATCTTCGAATCTGAATAATTTTTGTTTGAGGTAGGTTTTGAAGTTTATTCTTGTTATTCATTTTCAGATCTCTATGGAAAAGAAAGGTGTGTCTTCATTGTGCCTGTTGGATCTGTTTGCATGAAAAGTTTTGTATGTGTTTGCAATATATTTTGTATAGTATCATCTATCTATTTTGCAAATTGATGATCCTGAGGGATCTGTAGGGAAGGCTTTAAAAAGCCCAATTTGACTAAGTTTTCAATCTTTGTTTAATATTATGAAGTTGATATTCTTGTTAAGAGATTTTATATGTTTATGGTATGTGTGTGTGTGTGTATATATATATATATATATATATATATATATATATATATATATATATATATATATATATATATATATATATATATATATATATATATATATATATATATATATATATATATATATATATATATATAATACTAGCTTTGGTATTATTATTATTTCTTATTTAAGTAAAAATTACTTATAATTATAAAATATTGAATATTTGATAGATTATAAATTAGGGCATTTGTTAAAAGTTTATATTAAAAAGAATATATTTGAAAAGTTATATTGGAAAAAGTTTATATTTTTAAATATTTTTGTTTTGGGTTTTTAATAACCCACCGTGGGCCCTCTGGCATACTGTCGTGCATAGTACCCTGGGTACTGACACACGACAGTCCCCGAGGGGGCTGCTATGCAGCAGTACCGCAGGTACTGTCACCAGTGATGGAGACTTGCGAACAGGATGGTAAGACTGTTAGGGGTGTGGGGCTGCGGAACCCCCCCCCCCCCCCCCCCCCCCCCCAAATTTATTAAATGATTTAAGCTTTATTTAATTGTTATCAAAGATGTTATTTTAATTTTTACTTTTAATTTGTTAATAATTTAGTTTGTAATTTAGTTTAGTTTTTGTTATTTAATTTTTATTTAATTTTAATTTATTTATTATTTAGTTAATTTCTTTTGGTAATTAATTAATTATATTCAATATTAAATGTTAATTCTTTTATTAAGTTAGATTAATTTATAAGTTGATTCCTATATTATTAAATGTTGATTTTTTTTTATAAAGTTATATTGTGAGTTTTTAATTTGTACTTTAGTAATTTAAATTGGACTATTATGTTTATACTTAGTTTGATTTTAAATTGTATTGGGTAAATTATGTATTTATTGAGATATTTAAATTACTAGATGTATTTGAGAAGTTAGACTTTTTCGTAATGTTTTAGATTGCGTGTCATTGATTTAAGTGTTAGGTTGAAATTGGATCTTTGTCAAATGGATTTGTATATATATTCCTGCGTAAATTTTAGTGATGAATCTTTAATCAACTTTGCAATTGGTTTGTAAAGTGTTATCTCAATTTGTTTTGGATTGATTTTTAGGGATTGTAGTCATCTTTTGGGGGTTATAATCCAGAGGCGGGTTTTGGATATTCTTTATCTGTCATGTTTGGTTGCCATGCATATTATGTGGTGTTGGTGAACTTGTTTTATGATGTATCTGGTTTTGATGTTTCTAGTTTTGCATGTTGAATCTAGTTGTAAAGATTCAAGGGTTGTGATAACTCAGAGTTCTTATTGTTCATGTGAAAACCTAGAGTAGGTCTTCTAAGTGTATAGCAGGAAGTGGCTTGTGAATTGGTGCCAGAGCCCAGAAGTGGCTACCAGGAGATCCCATTACAAGTAGTTTAATAAGTGATAATTAATAAACATTGAGAGTTTAAAATGAACCTAATAAGGTATTTGTGCCTCGCCCAGGCCTGAGATCCCTGATTGAGTTTGGCTAGGATGGGAGTTGAGATGATGCTTGCCACCTATATGGACTAGAGATGGCATAGGTAGTACCTTGTCTACATGAGAGGTTACTATAACCACATAGAGTCACTAGTGCGCTGGGGTTTGAAGGGACTACCAGGATAACCCTAGATTTGACTTATGTGATGACACTTCTTGTATGCATCTTAGGTTTCCTACATGTTCTATTTGCCTCTGGTAGAGTTTGTTTAACCTTGTTGTACTTTTGGTATCCTTGAGTTAGAAGTTTTTAGGACCTCTTCTTGGGTTTGTTGTTGTTTGTTATCCGAGTGGGTTTTGATGTTATCTCCTTAGCACGGTGGGAGTGGACCATTTAGGTTCATGAGGTCAGGTGGTAGTGGTTCTTTTACCATTTGAGATTCCAACATTCATGCACCGAGGCTGGATGATCCATGTTGCAGTTGTTCCTTCTTGATCTTCTTTCTTCTTGTTATCTCATATCATTGTATCAGATATTCAGAGTTATTATGTTCAGTTATTGTGTTCACATACCCTGTGACATGTGCAATGGATGTTTATTATTATGGTTACCTTAAGGTACCATTTGTATTTATGTAATCATGCATATGTTGTTGTATTTATCATTCAGATGTAATCTTGGGACTCATATCTTTATCTTATATTAATTAATTAACTCTTTCATAATCTATGTCAAGGAACCCTTGAGAGTTGTAACCTATGTTGGTTGTTTATGTTATGCTTTGCTTCCGCATTGAAAACTTTGATGTTATTGAATGTTAACTTTAAAAAAAAAATTATTCTACAAACTTAGTCACATGTTTTAGGTTAAGTTCTTCTGGGTTCCCTGGACCCCCCCCCCCCCCCCCCCAAATTTATTAAATGATTTAAGCTTAGTTTAACGCCCCGCCAGGGAACCCAGGAGAGATTAACTTGCTACCAAGTTTGGTGAACATTTTTTTTTATAGTTAACAAACAAGGTACACAACAGTGTGGAAGCAATTACCATTAACTCACATTAAACCAACAACCAAAATAGATTACAAATCCTGAGGGTCCCTTGACGTAGAATTACTTAAGAACAAAGAAACAACTAAAGAAAGATAACAAAAGATTCCATATCATAAATGATAGAATAACAACTTACAACAATATAAACAATCCTCATGGACATCCATGATAACTAATACACTGACATCCACTGCACATGTTGCAGGGTATGTAATAATAAAACTAACAAAGAAGTACAATGTCCATATTAGGTATCACATGCAATACACTAATATAGGATTACATAAATGGAGATAAGATAAGAAACCAACAATGATGAAACAATGAAGAATCATGAAGGCATCCAACTGTAGAAGTATCATCAGCACCGACACCAGGATGTCGAATCTCAAATGGTAAAGAATCACTACCACCCGTCCATGTAGAACCACAAAGGTCTACCCCACTGTGCTAAGGAGATAACCACAAACCCCAATCGGATGACCAAAACCAAACAAGGATAAACCACTGAGCAAGGAATCCTAAAAGCTCTCTACTCAAGGTACACAAAATAAAGAGAAAGGTGAGACACACTAATCCAGAGGCATAAACAAAAGACTCAAGAGATGAACTAGGCTACATGCTTATGGGAGTGTCATCACATGTCTATCTACTTGAGTACCCTGGACTGATCACAAGGGACCCCGGACTCTCAAGCATTGAGTTACCCTGGAACTGACCACTTTGGGCCCCAGAACCTCAAAATGAACCATGTGGGATTAGAATACTCTCTCTCAAATATGAGGAATTCCAATCATAACCAAACTCTAACTTATCTTTTTAAATGATCTATAAAGTTTTAATTACTAAATTATCACTTAATTACTTAACCTACAATAGGTTACCCAAGTACTGACCACTTTGGGTCCCGGCCCCTATTGTAAGCCACTCCCCTAAGATGCACTTAATCAATCTCCCCTAGGCTCATAATCACATAAACATCCAACAGGTATACTACCAGGTAATCCTAGATGTGGTTTCACACATAGAAACTGAAATGATTACATAGATACCAAAAATAGATTATAACCAACAAGAGCCTATAAGATCGAAATAGGAATGATAATTTAGAATAAGCACACACATCCAAACATAATGTTGAAAAAAAGTACAACTGACAAAGATCCCTGCCTCTATTTCCCCTAGGCCATCTATTTCCTGACATCACTTAATGCACAAGAATATAGTTCAGAGACGAGAAGCCAACACTCACAATCCAAAGAACTGAAAGGGAACTATAAGCATTTAATACTACATTATGAACTTATACCAAACAAAATATAATTTGCATAATACTA
The DNA here is from genome assembly GCA_027943335.1 of Chamaecyparis obtusa. Taxonomy (NCBI): domain Eukaryota; kingdom Viridiplantae; phylum Streptophyta; class Pinopsida; order Cupressales; family Cupressaceae; genus Chamaecyparis; species Chamaecyparis obtusa. The sequence continues at coordinate 50,014 of BSBK01002634.1, read as the reverse complement.
ATAAAAGAATTGTGACATTAGGAGCATACTAAAATCACTCGTAAAAGAAATATTCCCTAATGACGTTATAGGAATACAATAGAAAATTTGCCCAATTTTGGTATAAACATAAACATTTAACAACTAATTGTATTTATATCCAAAGAACATCTCACTAATTTTATTAGCACAATAGAATAACCTAATTCATATTTATCCTTAATCATTAAATCTCATTAATTATAATAAGATAATTATAATATAAATTTAATTAGAAACTAAATAACATATCTTAAATAATTTAGCACAAAAGTAAATTATATTAATCATAAAATAATTTAATCATAATATAAATTAACATAAAACAAAATAAAATTAACTAACATAACTTAATAAAACAAATTTATTATAAACTAAATTAATTACTATTAAATCAAACTAGTTATAAACAACATTGCATAATAAATAAATTTAATCATAATTTTTAAAAAAAATTGAAATAACAAAACAAAGTTAAAATTTTTAAAAATAAAAATAAAATAAAATTCTTTGGGGGGGGTACCCTGCAGGCCCCGTGCCCCCTTTCCCCTGCTGACCACACTAAGGCAGCCCCACTGCACGGTACCTTACTGGTACCATCGGTAGGCTCTCTATCGATAGTACCAGTAGGTACCACTGGCCAGGGAAGGTACTCTGCGCTGTGTGGGGGTCAAATCCCGTGGCCCCCACCATGATTTTTTGTTGAAAAATAATTTTATTTTTAAAACAAAAAAAATTCATAACCTTTCAAAATATAATTTTTTTTAATTCAAAACAAATTTCAATGCAATACAATATATATCATTTTTTTTAATAATTATTTAATTTACTTAGTATTTTATAACATGAACTAGTACACCCAGGTTTAAATATTTTTAACAGAATATATATATAGGAATCTTTTTTTTACAATCCCAACAGATTCTTTTGAACTTAGAATCTATTCTTTCCTTTTACATATTTTAAATAACTTCACACAATAAATTAAAATCATGTAAATTTTGCACAATATTTATTTTTACAGAGAATATATTTTTTTTTACCCAGAATTGAATATTTTTGTACTAAAATTGGGTTTTCTACTCAAGTTGGTTTTCTTCCTCAAGGAGATTAAATTTTCTACAAGCTCTATAGTTTAACTATACAACAAGATTAATTTATCAATTTATAGGCAAACCATGAAGAATTAATTAACAAAATTTTCCCAGAGTAACACTACAATGCCAAGTAATAATAAAATACAAAAAATAACTACACTAAGGTTTCAGAATACCCAGATCTAATATAAACAAAGATCTACCAAATAGAAACACAGAAAGCTATTAAAACACAGAAAGATAAACAGATGTGGAAACAGATCTGACAAATAAATTCAAAGCCTACCTTAGATCCAATGCCAGAAACGGAGTAAAAATGGAAACCCTTGCAGATCTGAGAACCGAATTCTCTCCAAAACAAACACAACCTACAGATCTGAAAGCTAATTTGCAAACAGGTGCCCAATCCAGATGCACAAATAAACTCAATTCAACAAGCAGCCATAACAATCCACAAATCTCCAAATTACCAAGCACACAAGCCTTCTCCAAAAATCCTCTCCAAAACCTGTCTCTTCCAAAAATGAATGCCAAAATCTCCTAATAGGAATTCAATTCCAAAATCCAAGCAATCACAGAAGACAACTCAACAGCTAACTCAGAGTTCAACTCAAATCAGAAAAGTGACTCATAAGACAACTCCTAATCCAACTCAAATTCTAAAATTGAAAGTGAATACAATTAATTAATTAAAAATATCTTTTAAAAGCACAACTCAACTTAGACTTTTTAAAACTAGTTATCTTTTTGAAAACAATTCCCTTTTCAATTTTGTACATGTTATAATTTAAATACATTTATTAAATAAATTAAATACTTAGTGCATCACAAAATCATGTAATTAATTATTTAATCATTTAATAAAATATGCAAACATAAATCAATTCATTTTCCAATTAAGCACATGTTAATAATTAATACCCAAATTAAATAAATTAAATATTTAATACATCCTAGGACATACATTTAAATATTCAATTATTTAATTATACATTCAAACATAATTAAATCCAAATTCAATTAAAAAATCAATTAATTCCAATTAATCAAATAATTGACTTTAGATAATTTGCCAAAGAAAGCATATGAACATAATTAAATCATTAATTCCACTATAATCCTAACATCAATAATCATATAAAATCACCTAAATAATCATGAATTAACTTAATCAAGCACAGTCAAATTCAAGCAAACTAAAATCATGCACAGACTCAAGAATGGGATCCACGAATTCATACCAACCAGGTGAATTCGGGTAGGGTAGTCAGACTGACACTTGTCCAATCCTAGGACAATTAAGCTTAGGTTAGGGTTTGGGTATATGTATTATCTCCCCTCTTTACCATTGAGATGAATATTTGTGGGTACGCTCACTCCTACCAATTTAGGGAAGACGATGCCCTGTACCTTCAAACTTGTCATCACAAAATGAAGCATGTACATGCAATATATAATAAACAATGATAGGGTACAGTCGAACATGTGGATCTTGACTATGCGAGTAACTACGCCTCCATCCTCTACCACACAAACATGTCAATCAGATACAGACACAAGATAACCATACACATGCAAGTATGTGATAAGTACATCATAATCAACATAAGACATGTAATCTAACATCCTGAAACATCATCATCTAATCTATGTATACACATGATAAACATATGATAAATCAATAATCCATAATCATCATTAATGAAACAATAATCGATCACATGGAAAGTGACCTAAAAGAATTTGGTCAAACATCAAAAACACAAAGCAAACTAAGAGCATCTTATAGGTGGGTACTACATTCACCCCCCCTAGGATTAGGCTTACTCCTAGAAGCCTGAAACAAGTAGGGATATAAGTCCCATAAGCTCACTGCACTGAAAAGAAAACTAAACTATGGATCACTAGGAAGATCTCTGCCCTGAAAACTATGTCGATCAGTTAGGACAATTGACCGCAATGTGGCCATGTTGTCTGCAAGAATAACAACTGCCTTTACCCCCAAATGAAGGTGCCCTAGATTGCTAGGAACCACCTCCACCAAAATCCTGATGTGAACCCTGAGGTTGCTGATCCACCCTATTGTGCAAACTACGCTGCCAGTTGCGATAGTTCCCTGATTGAGAACCACCACTACTACCATGGAAGAATTTCTTATCCTGTTGATTCTAATTTCCTTTCAAAAAGGTAGGACTCTAAAAATTTCCATTCTTCTAAGATTGATTCCCCTTGGAACGACTAGGCTGAACACCTCCCTGAGCACTAAAACTTGACGCTAGATTCACCTTTATAATCGTAGCCTTAATAGCTACATCTCTAAGGGTCTTAGGCTCAAAGAGTAAAACATTCCCAATAATGCATGCATTCAACCCCCTAACAAAGTGTTGCACCAGTAAGGCTGTATCCTGACCGAAGCCAGCATATTGTTTGAGCTCAAAGAACTTACGCTCATACTCGCCCACTGTCATAGTCAGTTGTCTCAAATTATGAAACTCATCTGCCCTCTGCTTCCTCCACTGGTCAGATAGGAAACATTCTCGAAAATGCTCCAAGAACAACTCCCATGTAACTATATCCATCTGAAGACCTAGCTTCTCCTCCTCTATCCTCCACCATATAGTTGCAAAATCCGTGAGCTGTGTCACTACATACCTAGCTTTAGTATTGCTACTAAAGGGATGCATGGCAAAACTCTGCTCTAAGGCTATCAACCATGTCTCTGCCTCTAAACCAGTACCTTTCCCATCAAAGGGATTAGGTTTCCCTCTCATCAAATCCCTCATGTGGTTAGCTACCACGACTGTAGGATCAACTATGGAATCCCTCCTTGGAAGACTCCTAGACCTCTCTCTAGCCCACTCTACTCTAGCCTGCTCAGGACCAAGATGATTGAGAATAGCTTGCAAGAACTGTCTCGTGTCTAGTCCTTCAGACTCAACTTGACAATCCTCTCTTTGATCATCTTGAGACTCCTGGTGGTGACTCTCCTGACTAACACTCGAAGAAGGGCTATGATGTCTACCCCTCCCATGACCACTAGAATGACCTCTACCTCTACCTCTACCTCTACCAGCTCTAGTGACAAGCATGATTCCTACATCATACAGAGATCAAGACAATGTCACGTAACATAACTCGAAACAAAAATAAAAGGAAACATAATCACAAAGCAATGGTCTAAAAACAAAATGTTTTGTGTCAATGTTTAGTTTCAAGTTTAGACCACACAAATCCTAATAGGCATACATACCCAGAGTTCCCAGTGTAGAACTCATGTTCAGTCATCCCTGTATCTTTTAGAATTTTCTTGATTGTACTCTCAACTCTTTTCTTTGACTGTTTCTCTTCAAGGATGGTCTTTGCGGAGTTGAAGTTCTCCTCAAAGGTTCCAAACTTGTTGCTGTGAATATCCATCTTCCACTTAAGTAGTCTACTCACATATTCTTCTGTCTCAATCTCAGACATTTCATAGCCAAGAGGGTCTAGGAACTCTATTCTAGGTTCTACTGCTTCAATGTAAGTAAAGTCAGTATCAACCATGAAACATATCTCATTTTTATACTTCTCCACAAGAGACTGTGGGATCCTTGATCTGCTTGACATCAAACTCTGAAATGCTTTAATTACCAACACTGCACTTTCATTTACTTTATCAATAACATGCCTCCTATACACTTGGTTAATCCTTTCCATTGTAGTTTGGCCATCATTCCAGTCATTTCCAATGGTGTAAGGAAATCTTCTCAATAGATGAAAAAACATATAAGTGATTAAAGATGAGAATCTAAACTATGAATACTTAGTCTTCTTTATCTTTTCCAAATTCTCAAACAACTGAATTCTCAAAATCTCACACATGTCAACTTGTACTTTATCAACACACATCAAATAAGCCTCATGTATCATTCTAGTTTCCATGTCATCCTCTCTCAAGTTAGCACAAAACTTAGTTGTTAGGATCTTACACAAGTATCTGACATCATCTTGTTGTATCTTGCTAATCACTATTCCTCTGCCATTGTAGGATGAATTTGTGTTGTCTATGACTATTTTCCTCATATTTTTCTCATTCAAAGGAATGGCTCTAGTTTTAGATAGTCCAGTTACCTCATGAATTAAGTTAGCTGTGATATCTATCACTCTATCATCTAACAAAATCTTTCCATTGTGAATTTTGCTTAGGATTATCTTGGTGCATTCTTCATTGTCAAATTCATATTGTAAAGCATACTTAATGATCTCATTATCTTTCAAATTCTCAAACCCTACTTTTAATGACATGTCCTGATTATAAATCTTTTGATATTCCTTTGTGAAATCACTATCACTAATAGTCTCTAGTTTACATCCCAGATAACTTCTAACATTCTCTAGATGTAAAAATCCATCTAGTATGGATGATAAAGCTAACCTAGGATCATCTTCCAAGGGTTCTACTGGTTCCCTTTTCATCTTAGGTCTATTCTTATCTCTGACATTGTAAATCAAAGAAATATCCATGATTTCCTCTAATTCCTTAACTAATTTAAAGATCTGCCAAGTAAAATACCTCGATTTCATGATTTAGGGCTTGCATAGATTTGGCACAAAAATTCTTCACCAAATCCTTTCAAAATGCTTCCAATCACTGCTCTTCGATCTCCTTAACACTTGTATTCGCTTTGATGATCAAATAATATCATCCATGACCTTTTATCATTTCAATCTCACTTAGATCTGACATCGCATTCAATTCTTTTGCCTCTTCTATAACGCCCCACCAAGGAACCCAAAATAAACTAACCTAGAACATGATACTAAGTTTAGGTGAATTTTTTTTTTTTCTAAAGTTTACAATTAGATATACAATAACATGAATGCATTAACCATTATCTCACATAACACACATCACATACATAGGTTACAAAACTAATGGGTCCCATGACGTAGTATTACTTTCTAACATAACTCATTAAATAACAACAACAAAAGATTTCATAAATTATACAACAATTACATCGAAATGATTACCTCTCATGAATAATCATAAATCCTAATAAACATACATCCACTGCACATGTTGCAGGGTATGCAGTAATCACTCTAACAACTAAATTACAATATCCAGATTAGGTATCACATGCGATACTCTAATACAAGATTTACAATAAAGAATAAATATATAAGAACATCAATGAAGAAGTAACATAAGGAATCCAACTGCAAGACACCATCAAGCACCGGCACCAGGACGTCGAATCTTGAATGGTAAAGAATCACTACCACCCGTCTGTGTAGAACCACAAAGGTCTACCCCACCATGCTAAGGAGATAACATTAGACCCCCATCGGATAATCAAGTCATATCAGGAAACACTACTAGGAAAGGAATCTTGAAAGCTTACTAACTCAAGGTCAACAAAAGTAGAGAAAGGTATGACTCTCTAATCCAGAGGCAACCGACCATGTAGGATAACTAGACTATGCATAGGGAGGTGTCATCATGTATGTCTAACCCTTGAGTCTCATCCTGGTAATCTCTCTGGATCCCGACACTCAAGTGACCATACACGGATCAATGACTTCTCATACAGATGAAGCCATTAACTATGCTAAACACACACCTCTCAAGGCAGCAAGCATCTTCTCCATTCCCACCTTAGTCTGTACTAACACTAAAGCATGGGCGAGGAACTTATCTTATTAGGTTCATTTATTTCCCCTTAATTTATTAAGTTATCACTTGATTACAGATACTTACAATAAGTGATCCTGGCAGCCACTTGTGGGCCCTGACACTTATTGCAAGCCACCTCCTAACACATATCTAGGTAAACTACCCTGGGCTCATAGATCTTTCCTAGATCAAATCTCAGATAAAATAGATAGTCACACATCCAGAATCCTCACAGAAACCAAGATTGACTACATAAACATAATCACTGATTCACATAGTACAACAAGAGCTTGTAAGGTCAACTAGAATATAAACAGTACACACTCATGCCAAACAAAGGAAACATCATGAACAAATAGAAAATTCCCATGCCTCTGTCTCTCCTAGGTCATCTAGTTCCCATAACACTGACAACCCCAACATTTAGGAAAGATAAAAACTATATTGTAGAAAATAGCCAATTTCAATATAAAAGATGCATTTACCAATATCAGATAATCTAAACATTCAATACTAAATAAAAGTCCAGTTTGAACATATAATTGCAAACACAACTTATGGTAAAATTAAACATCATATACATCATCTCTAGGCTCGATTACATAATAATCTCAAAATCAATTCAATTGATTAAACCTAATCTAATTGCCAATTGGAATTAATTATACTTTAATAGAAATTCACTAAAACAATACTAGTGATAATTAGAATCCATTAACCCAATTATTATTGCCTAATAATAATTATTAAAAAGAAACATTACTAGAAAATTGGATTCTAATAACAAAATTTGCTTATAAGAAATATGAAATTCATTAATAAAATTACCAATAACAAGTAATCACATTAATACAATTTTATTAATATTTTAAATAAATCATATTAATAAAATAAATTACTATCAAATTAAAAACTTTATAAATTGATTTGTTAACAAATTATATATATATAAAGATTAATTTATTAACAATTATATATATATTATAAATTAATTATTAAACACATTAAATATAATATATAAAAATTTATTAACATATTAAAAATTACATATAAAAATTTATTATCAATAATAAAAAATACCATATAAATTTTTTTAACAAAATTTAAAAAAATGCTAACCAAAGTTTGTGGGGGGGACCACGGCCACCCACCACCCTGCCTGCACGGCAGGCTAGACTGTCGATGGCAGTCCTAGACTGTTGTGCGGCAGCCTAGTCTGTCATGCGCGTAGGCTACGGCCCGGCTAAGGAGGCGTGAGGGAAGGGGGGTAGGGGACAGGTGGTCCCCACCTCCCACCTTATTAGAAATATAAAAAAAAAATTTTAAAAAAATTTTAAATTATTTCATAAACCAAATTTTTTTAAAATTTTTGTTTGTACAAACAATAAAGTACGAATCCCATTTCAATTTTCTTATAATATTTTTATTTTGACATTTTCAAAATTTCGTAGATCAAAGCACTTTCATATACATTTTTAAATAAAATTTTCAATACAAATTTCAAGATTCAATATTCTTGAAAAGAAAAGAAAAAAAAACAAACCTTGATTAATAGATGTATATTTTAAAACATCATATATATTATATAAGTGCTCTATTTCCAAAAATGGAAATAACAGGCCTAGTGTTTTTTTTCCAAAATTGGAAATTTCCATTTTACACACACATGAGATTTCTTTTTTGTCTTTTCTCTAATTTGTTTTTATAAATACATTTTCAATTTACTAGTGTAATTTTTATCTTTGCAAGTCATTATTTTTTTACTGTGGTAATTTTTTTGCTATTGACTATCATTTTTTTGACAAAGATTGGGTTTTTTTACCCAAATTGCATTTTTTGATACCAAAATTGTTTTCTCATCACAACCCATTTATTTATTTCCTCCATGCAATAGTTTAAATTATAGCCAATTTAATTTTTTCGTTTCCTAGGGGTTCTGTAATGAATTTCCTCACGAAATTTTGACAGCATAACCCTACTATGCCAAGTCGTAAAATAAACTAGAAGCTATGAATCTAAGGGTTTATTAAGATACAAAATGAAAGCAAAACTGTAAACAGATTTATAGCAATAAATCAAAACAAGCATATGAAAATATTGAAAATTCTACAAATAAATTTACAGGGAGGTTTCTTCAAACCCTACCTCTATTCCAATGCTAGAACTGTAAAAGAATACCTGTAGAATTCTGCAACACCTAATTCTATCAGATGAAAAACTCAACCCTGCAAATCTGGATCAACAATGCAAGCCAAGCCAATTCCAATTCCAAAGCAATCTTCACCCAAAAACTCAAGCACACACACCAAAAACTCAAGAACACAAAAATGTCTCCAAAAGTTCTCTCCAAAAATCTCCAACAACCTAATGAACTCCAAATGAATGCAAAATCCCCCTATTAGGGATTCAACTCCACTAAACAAGCAAAACCCTAGATGACTCACACAAGGACTCCTATTCAAACTCTCCCACATTGTTGAGAGAAAATACTAATTAATAAAATAAAATAAATTTAATTATGCACAACTCAACTCAGTCTCCTAAAGACAAGTTGTCACTTTTCCCAAACCAATCACTTTCATACTAAATAAAGCACATGTTAATAATAAAATCTATTATTAAATAATTTAAAATTTCTAACATCATTAAATCATGCTATAAATATTAATTTAATAACTAAAGGAGAATTTCAAATATATTTTCATAAAATTAATTAATTAATATCAAATATCCTAACATTTGATTTTTAATTAATTAACGATCATAAAATAACATAGGAAATAAACTGAATATTATTTTCCAATATAATATTAAATTTATAACTATAGAAAATCACACATACAAACAGCAATAAATCAGGACCATCAAATAAACATACCAACACAAAGATGGAATCCATGAACTTTGTCACCTGAAAAATTCAGGTAAGGTGGTCAACGGATACTTATCCAATAATTAGGATAATTGGGCTTAGATTTAGGGTTTTGGGGTCCATCTGTTACCTCCCCTCTTTACCATTGAGATGAGTATATTTTTGGGCACGCTCACTCCTGCCAATTTAGGGAAGACGATACCCTGTACCTGCAAACTTGTCATCACAAATCAAAGCATGTACATACAACATATAACAAATAATGGTAGGGTACGGTTAGTTGTGTGGATCTCGACAAAGAAAGTAACTACGCCTCCGCCCTCTACCATACAGGCACATAAAATAGATACATACATATGAACACCATACACATGCTAGTATGGGGTAAGTACATCATAATCCAACTGAAACATGAAACATTTCAACATAATATATATCAATATCCAAACATGACATCACATAATCATAATCAAAACCATAATCCAGATCATCAATAGTTTTGACATAATAAAATCTGCACACAACAATGTGGCCTAAAAGAGTATGGCATCTAAAAAAACTAAAAGCAAACTATGGAGGTACTATAGCTTCTTTCCAAAAAGCTAATTCTTTTAACCTGCAAAACTTATAACTTCTTGCGATCTCGCAAAACATAATATTTTTCTTTGCACTCTTAACCATAGCATTAGAACATCATATAATACCTTGCATTAACTGCACAAGACTCAATTCGTCATATATCAATTTCTACACTAATCTAAGTTCCTATTCTTCTGTAATTTTCATGAATTAAGTACTTTGAGATGGGTTAGGTAAAGATTCATTCTTACCATTTAATACTTCACCTTTCTGACTGCCTTCAATGTTGAATATGTCTCCTTGATCTGTGCTTTTAACAAACTTCACTTTATCTGAATTACTACAACATCCTTTCTAACTGTTGCTTGCATCTTCATTTCTTATTGCATGACTTCTAGGGTTAGGATTGGTATGAAAAATTCTATTGTTCATTCTACAAAACCTTGTTGTATGTCCAATCTTGTTACGTATCTTACAAACTATTCCATTGTTTCCATATCTTGGTCCAGGTTGATTGATCTGTGATCTGCAATTTCTAGCAATGTGTCCAACCTTGTTGCATCTATAACATACTACTCCATTTCTTCTGTTCATATCTTCAGTAGGTTTCTTATCTGCATGGTTAGTATTTCTAAACATTCTACTACTATTATTATTCTCAACAAATTTAGGTTTTCTACATTCAATAGCTCTATGGCCAAAACCATGATAGTTATAACAATAACCATTAAGAGGTTTAAATTGCTTACCTATGCAATCTCTCTTCATATGACCAATAGTATTACAAGAAAAACATCTACCTTTGAATTCTCTTTGCATACCTTTAGGTGATTCCTCTTGCTTAGGTGGTTCTTCTTCCTTAGGTGTATCTTCGGATTTGTTAATCTCATCAGACTTCTTCTCATCTATGCTTTTAGATATTTTCAAATCTGGTTTCTTACTTTCTTCATTTTCTTTAAAAGTGTTGAATCCAAGACCAGTTTTATCATAGAATGGTTTTTGATAAGATATTTGTTCATCAATCTTCTCATTAGTTGAATATAGTCTTTCAAGTTGCTGCTTAGATTGAGTCAATTCTCCTTTCACAATTGTATTGTATTTCTCAAGTTCAGCATACTGCAAATTGACTTTCTCAAGTTCAGATGTTACTTTACCAAGTTTAGATTTTAGCCCTTCATTTTTAAGCTTAAGATTTTCATTCTCAGATTTTAGATTTGCTTTATTCTTTCCATTTCCATCTTTTAGACTTAGCTTTAGATTTTCTATCTTCAGTTCATGTTTAAGGATCTCATTTTCTTTTTCTAAGTTGTCATCACAATCTTCAATGTGAATTTTGAATTCTTTTTCAGATTTCAAATCTTCCAACTTGTTTTTCAGTTTCTCAATGAGGTTCTTTGCATCATCATGTTTTCCTTTCAGATTATCTCTTTCTTCAATAAGCATATCAATCTATTCAAGAGCTTCTTCAAGATTCTTCTGTAGCTGATCCATATCCATAGAGATCTTACTCAAGCTACTAGGCTTTCCTTGAATGATTCTTTTTCGAGTAAATAAGCTCTGATACCAATTGTTAGAAATAGGGAATGCTGAGAGGGGGGGTGAATCAGTATTCTAAAAACTTTTACTTTTGCCCAATTATGGATATAACAAATTATCTTAATGCATGCATAACATAGAAAGCTAAACAACATGCATAGCAATAAAACAAAAGAACTCATAACACATTATTTGTTCTCGAGGAAACCCTAGCCAAGGGAAAACCCTGGTGGGGATGCTACTCACAAAGATCCACTAATCAAAAGTATCATGTTAAGGATCTTGACCCTATTAGGAGTCCATTACATGCATATAGCATCCCAATCCTGATTAAGGGACTATAGGCCTTGTTAGAAGCCTCAACCCTGTTAGGAGTTGGTAGTACAAAATGTGATTACCAGATGAGCCCACTGCCCAAACTAGTTATATACAATATTCACTAATTACAAAAATAGGTCAAGGTACATAACCTTACACTACTTGCATCAATATCTATTTTCTTCTCTTTCACTATCACTATTACATACATTCGTTACTTCTCTTTACAATTACATCTTTACATATCTTTATACAAGTTATTAAGATTAATAACTTTCCAGTCGGCTATCATATTACAAAATATCTTTATCCAAGGGTTAAAATCTAATATTTCATCCCTTTATATTGTTAAGTCATTATTTTGATAAACAAAATAATCCCTTAACTCTTTATCAATTTTGTCTTCATATTCTGTCATGTCGGCTTAACACTGTCTTTAGTAAAACTGTCATAACTTCTTCCATACATGTCGTACTAACTTGCGCTCTGAGGTGAGTCTTCAATAGTCACCATAGTGTCTATGTTCAAGTGTGAAAGCACTGAACTTACTCCAATCAACATCACCAATGAAAACTATCTTCAGGTTCACTGGCAAAAACACACTGTCTCATACTTAGACAATTTTGCATTGCACTCTGACATACTAGCTCTCTGACCTGTGTGATCTTCATGTAGATCATATGTTTCCATAATGACAACATCTATGTAACCAACTCATCCAAATTTCCAACATTCTCCCTATTAAGGAGAGTAGTACTATTTTGCAACGTCTTCTCTAATGTAGTTAGAGCGACCTGCATCCTAGAGATAGTCTCATCTCTATGACTATCTCTACTCTATGGGGCCTGGGTACCATGTTGGTCTAAGACAGCTCGTGATCCCTAAAAATAAATTGAAGATAACTTGATTTACATACATACTTCTTGAACATGAAAACATTTAACTTCAAACATGAACTAATTTGAACGCATTTACATATACATAATATTTAAATAAAAACATAATTTAAATTCATGTGAATTTACATGTATAAGCATGGTACTAGAACTAATTCATGCACACATAATTTACTAATTCATGCATAAATACATATTTAAAAGCACATGAGAAAAATGAATTTAATACAAATCCAAAATCTACCTAGATTCAAGTGACAATAATTTTGAGATAAATTTTAAATCAGTTTACTAACATGTAAATCTATAACTAGGGAGGGAAAAACATTATAAATACTAAAAGAAATAGTGAAAATATAATAATCTGGAAAGGGGTTTATTTGAAAATAATGAGGTACTAGATGAAATCATTCAAGTCCATGAAACAATGGATTTTCTTTAGTTTTTTGCACTTTTTCCATGGACAAAACACTTCCATGAAAAGCATAAGATGGAACATAGATTTCTCCTTATGAAGTTTAGAAGGGGGAAAATGATCTAGAGTTTAAATACTTAACCCATTTTGGGGAGAAGATATATATATTATTAGTTGAGTTAGGATCACCTCCAAGGTTTCATTCTTTTTAGCTAGAGGGGATATCTAAGAGTCTTAATTATGTCTTAAGGGTCTTAAGGGTCTTATTTGGTCCTATTGGATCTTAAGGGTCTTAATTAGGTCCTATTGGGTCTTAAGGGTCATATTAGGTCTTAAGGGTCTTAAGGGTCTTCTTGGGTCTTAAGGGTCCTATTGGGTCTTAAGGGTCTTATTAGGTCTTATTGGGTCCTATTGGGTCTTAAGGGTGGATTATTAGGTCCTATTAGATCTTAAGTGGTCCTATTAGGTCTTAAGGGTCCTAATAGGTCCTATTTGGTCATGTTAAGTCTTTAGTGGTCCTATTAGGTCTTAAGGGTCCTATTAAGTCTTAATTGGTCCTATTAGATCAGGTATTGGGTCTTAAGGGTCCTCCTATTATGTCTTACTTGGGTCCTATTATATCTTATTAGGTATTATTAGGTCTTAAGTATAATTTTATCTGGAAAAATATGTAAAGGATTTTAAGATCTAGATATGTTCTTGATATAATATTTATTTTGGAAAATAACATAGTATGATATATATAAGTTATATCTCTTAATCATTTTAAATAAATTTTATTGAAAAATTATTTAAATTAACCATGTATTGTGTGCTATTTACATGTTTTTAGGTTTGAGTTTACGTTTTGGGTAAATTATATATGTTTTTAGGTTTAGGTTTGTATGTTTAAGTTTCAAACTTTTGGGTTTATGTTTTAAGTTTACATTTTTAGGTTTTAGGTTTATGTTCAAGGTTTACATTTTTAGGTTTTAGGTTTACGATTTTTAGTTTTTAGGTTTTACGTTTACGTTTAGCGTCAATAGTATATCTAGTCTACAAATGTTTATTCCTCAAAAATGGAAAAAAATAATATAAATTATAATGCTAAGTAAAAATAATTTCATTTTTATATGCAAAAAATATATATAAAAAAATGCCCCCTACCTAGAACTCAGTTGAGTAGGCACTGTTGCTCACCAGTCGTTAATCCTTAGCCCCTCAATGTGAAAATGAGGGGCTTTAGGGTTTTTTCGGGTATTTAAAATACCTGTTAGACTCAGGTGAGTCTAACATGCCACATAGGCACCATTCGACACCGCGTGGTGCCTACATATACTCGGTCGAGTCTTTCTGTTTATCCTAAAAGGTGACACAATATCGTGTTTTTACCCTAAAGTGATTATGTTTCTTGAATTTAAGACATAATCTTCATGAGGGTTAGTTTTGTACTTTTAGGACATAATTCTTGAATAGGGTTTGTATTTTTGATCCATGATCCTTCTGTGAAATTGAGGTTTACTTAAGATGGTGTGAATTACAGGGTTATGACTACACAGGTGGGTGATGGAGGATTGATGCAGAGATATATGATGGGCCAAATACATCGGTAGTATTTGTGATGCAGATTTATGGGGGTGTGTAAAGGGACATTGTGTTTATGCTGCAAATTAACAATGTATATTTTACACATTATAATGATGTAGTGTTCTCATACTGCATTTATGTTAAGTGGATTTCTATGAATATTACCCATAATGCAAATGAAGGGAAAGTGGGTTGATTTGTGAATGGGAAGGAAGAGAAAGTATTTCCTAATACAGGTCATGGCCCCCATTTTTTCAAATTTGGTTTGCACGCTCTGCCCAACTCTTCAATTACCGTGGTAACTTTTTGGAGAAATCTCAAATGGAATCTTACCAAATGCTTTATTGGCTACATGAGAAACCTGCAATAAAATTTAGTTTATTGATATATTGTAGGTACTGGCAAAAAAATTCAAATTTTCCATTTATGTTATTTTGTAAACTGCTTGGCTATTCACATTAGATTATTGGTTTGATTTAGTTGTTTACAGTTTATCTCTATTTAGAAAAATTCTATAAGACTAATAGCAAATCGAATTTCAACTTTGATTTATAGATTTATATTCAAAGTTCAAAAATGATCATAGAAATCGAGACAGAACTGGGAATATCTCAGTCTAATGTCACTTTTCAAATTTTTCTTAATATTAAATAATAGTCTGATTATATACAAGTGTACCTCTCAAATACCATATAACATATGCTCCTATCAGCATAAACATTGCACCTAATTGTTACAAGTGCTAATAATAGATTTAATTTGACATTAACTAAACTTTCATAGTAAAGAAAAAGTAAACAGATATAAAATTATTCATAATATCAAATATCAAACTATGCATCCCGTGTATACCATACTAAACTGTACTAAAAATAAAATAAGAAAGTATAGCAGAAGATCTCAGTCCAAAGCGATTATAAGAACACATAATGTTCACTATCTCTATCCTCGCATCATAATCTGATTGTGCAATCCTCACTAGAAACCAAAGCATTTTGAAAATGAATAGTAGACTTGGCAGCTAACTAGTGGATGGCTGAAATGAAATATGACGGTTGTAATTCAATCTCTGGGAATCAATGAAAGCTTCTTCTTTTGATCCCATGCCCAATTCTATCCTTCCATACAATTACTGCCATTGTTCCGCCAAATCCAATCCCCAGGCCCAACCCCATCCCCATTACTGACACTTTCTCATCTATTCTACTCCACACCGACTTCTCTCCCTTTTTTGAAGATGAAACCAATGTCTCATTTTTCTTGCATTTCCTCAAGATGAAACCAATACTGTCGCATAAACACTGAGGATTTCCTTGATATGATGTGTTATCAAAAGTCACAAACTGCGGTCCTCCTAGGATTCACCCACAAAGACTGTTGAAAGAAACATTGAAGTAGCTCAAGAGGAATAATTTAGACAGTTCCTCTGGTATCTTCCCACTCAAATTATTGTGAGACAAGTCTAACTACTCCAGGGTTGATATTTTCCCCAAAGAATTCGGTATTGAACACTCTAGATGATTTTTGGACAGATTTAACAGTCTCATGCTTATCAAATCCCCTATGCTTGGAGGAATTATTCCGCTCAAACTGTTATTTGATAAGTCTAAAATGGTGTTTGCTGCCAACACATATTGGAGTATGTACTCATTTCCTTTGATCACTACTGCTATATCCTCATACAGGGTATTACCATTCACAACATTCGAGTGCGAAGAAAATTGGAGTTGTGAAAATCCCTTCAAGCCCTCAAGGGAAGAGGGAATTGTTCCAAAAAACTTATTGTTGGATAAATCTAAGACCTGCAAGCTGGTGGGGTTTGTGATCCATGGAGGAATGTGACCCTCAAATTCATTGGAGCCAAGGCTCAGAACCCTCAGCTCTTGACAATTTGCAAGTGGGTGTGAAGAGAGGTCACCTCTTAATCTATTATTGTTGAAATCCACCAGCTTGAGCTGCTTACAATTGGCCAACAATGCAGGAAGGATCCCAGAAAAGTTGTTAGAATATGCAGACAGAATTTCTAGAGAAGAAGAAAAATTAATATCTCCACCTCCATACAATGAGTTTCTAGAGAGCTTTAATCTCCTCAAGGTTGTGCAGTTTGCTATAGTTGGTGGAACTCTTCTAGAGAGACTGTTGTGGGTCAATACCAAATCTCCTATGAACTTGCAATTGCCTATGGATTCTAGGATTTGTCTTGTCAGATGATTCTTAGATACATCTAATTTCTAGAGTGAAGTCAAACCGCCAATGCTTTCAAGAATAGCCCCAGAAATTTTATTGCTGTAGATGGCTAGCTGAGTAAGATTCTTGAGTTCACCAATATTGTATGGTATAGATCCAGTAAAATTGTTTTTATATAGAAACAATTTTCTCAAAGATCAGAGCTCCCCAATGGCCTTCGGAATCATTCGTGTAATATTGTTTGTGTCAACAAATAGATTTTCAAGTTTGCTCAGATTTGTGATTTCTTCAGGTAGCACACCTGTCAAACTATTTGAACCTAAACTCAAATAGTCCAATTCGGTGAGCATTCTAATAGTTTCAGGGATGTTTCCACTAAATTTATTTGAACCAAGACTCAAGTGTGTCAACAGGGTCATGTTGAAAATACCTTGTGGTAGTCTCCCTTCCAAAGCATTTCCAACCAAAGAAAGCATGGTGAGAGGAAGCATGGTAATACTCATTGGCAATGGCCCCTCAATAAGGTTCACTCCGACGTCAAGCCACTAAAGATTGCTATAGTTTCCTATTTTTGGAGGGAAATTACCTATAAGATTGTCTGGGCCATATAGTGATAGTTGGCCAAGATGTTTCAAATTTCCTAGTTCAGGCGGTATATTGCCATACAACTATTGATATCCCCCAATAAACAAAACCTCCAAATATGAGCAATTACCTAGAGATGGAGGGATTTGGGTCTGCATCTAATTATTGTCCATGTAAATCTACTTCAATTTGTCAAGTCTCCCAAATTCAGATGGAGTACTTCCTGTCAAGTTGTCACAAATACAAGCAGTTTAGTTTAAAACAAATAGCTAGAGAAGAGGGATGGTAAGGGATGGTATCTTGCCTTTAGTATAAAGAGATGAGAAGTGTGTGTACCTGTGAGATTGTTAAGGCCAAGTGACAAATTAAGAAGAGACGTACAGTTGCTTAGAGAAATGGGAATGCTTCCACTCAGATCATTGTAGGACAAGCGGAGATACTGTAAACTGCCAAGACCACCGAATTGTGCAAGTATCCTCCCCGCCAAGTTATTTTTTGAAAGTCTGATCTACTGAAGGTGCATACAATTAGCAAGAGATATGGGGATGGTACCTTTCAGGAGATTTGTGTTGAGATCAAGTACCCTCAACGCTTTCAATTGGCCAAGCTGAGGTGGAATCCTTCTGCTCAGAGAGTTGCTGGATAGATTCAAAATGCCTAGTAAGGATAGGTTCCCTACGAAAGGTGAAATGGTACCTTCCAATCCTGACTTAGGGAGAACGATTGCCACCACTCTGCTAGTATTCTTTCTGCACCAAACTGTAAAGAATTTAGAAGAACTCTAAATTCAATGAATGCACAAAATATTCAAAATCCCCAAAACAGGGCAGACATGAGAGCTGGAGAAATTTATGCAAGAATCCACTTGCTTCTATTCAAACTAAAAACATTTCTACAATAAGAATAAACTTACAACTACTAGAGCTGCATACCAAGAAAGATCATTCACATCTCTGTCAAAAATAGAGTATTACAAAAAACTCTTACTGCTGCATACAAAAGAGAGATTACAAAACATGTATCTCCTTGTTGAAAGAATGAAAAACATTCTTTACTTTATAGAAAAATAGAAGGGAGGTGATATTATGGGATTCAACCATATTCACCAATAATCCAACTATAATAATAAAGAGCTGCAACTATCAACTACATAGATAAAGACATACAACCATATAAAATAAATATAAGACCATGAAGTCAATAAAGGTTGGTTGGTGCTTGGACGGTGCCTGGACGATGCTTGGACGGTGTTTGATTGAAGATATTTAATTTATCTTCCAACCTCACAAAAATATCTGTAAATAACTTTATCAAAATAAAGTCAAATATGGAGGCTTAAAGACAATCAAATTGGATTGTGAAAATCCAACACTCCCCCATTGTCTTGAGCCGACAAACAAGATCATGCTTGATCCAAACTAACTATGCCAAGATTTCTCCTTAGGTGCTCAAAACTTGCAATGCCCAATGGCTTGGTGAAAATGTCTGCTAGCTGCTGCTCTGACCTGCAAAACTCTATTTTTATTTCACCATTCTCAACTAGTTCTCTAATAAAATGATATTTGATTTCAATGTGCTTGCTTCTTCCATGAAACACTGGATTCTTTGACAAAGCTATTGAGGAAATATTGTCACAAAATATTTTGGTTCCATCCTCTTGTTCTTGCTTCAAATCTGCCAAAATCCTTCTTAGCCAAATAGTTTGACATGCTAATGCATTCACTGCTATATATTCTGCCTCTTCTATAGATTGAGCAACTATGGGTTGCTTCTTAGAAGCCCATGAGATCACACCTGAACCCATGTGAAAGACATATCCAGAAGTGCTCTTCCTATCATCCAAACTCCCTGCCCAATCACTATCTGTGTAGCCAATAAGATCAAAAATATTTGCTGCAATATACAAAATACCATATCCCTTGGTGCCTTTTACATACCTTAGGATTCTCTTTCCCGCTTGCCAATGGGAGTCCTTTGGAGTTTTCATAAATCTGGAAATCAAACTTACTACATGTATAACATCTGGCCTTGTAGCAGTTAAATACATCAAACTTCCAACTAAACTTTTATATAAAGTTGGATTCACATTGCTGCTGCAATCGTGTTTGCTCAACTTCAAACCCACTGAAGTTGGTGTTGGAGTAGGCTTGCTACTTTTCATTTTAAATCTCTCTAAAATCTGATTTGCATATATTTCTTGAGAGATGAAAATACCATCATGCATTTGTTTTACTTCTATGCCTAGAAAATATCTCGAGACCTAAGTCTGACATTTCAAACTCACTTTTCATGGCCTCTTTAAAATCAGCAATGAGAAAATCATTATCTCCAGTAAAGATTAAATCATCAACATATAAGACAATAATTAAAATATTACCATTAGATGCCTTGATGTAAAGAGTGGGCTCACCATCACTTTTGCAAAAGTCATTGCTCATTAAATATGAGTGAATTCTGCTATACCATGCTCGTGGAGCTTGCTTAAGCCCATAAAGAGCCTTCTTTAGCCTATACACTTTACTTTCATGACCCAGAACTTCATAACCAGGTGGCTGCTCCACATAAACCTCTTCTTTTAATACTCCATTCAAGAAGGCAGACTTCACATCCATTTGATAAACCTTCCATTTGTGTTGGGCTGCAATTGCTATGACAGCATGCACGGTTTCCATTCTAGCAACAGGGGCATAGGTCTCATCATAATCTGTACCATACTACTGTTTGTACCCCTTAACCACTAATCGAGCCTTATGCCTATCTATTTTTCCTTCAGCATTGCTCTTGGTCTTGTAAACTCATTTAACTCCAATAATTTTCTTGTTTGGAGGTAAATTAGTGAGCTCCCAAGTTTCATTTCTTTTTATGGCATCCATTTCTTCATCCATGGCCTTACACCATTTTTCTTTTTTTTTAGCATCCTCAAAATAAATTGAATCACTATGAGAAAATAAAGCAAAATTGATATTTTCATCAAATTCATTTTCATACTTTTCATCTTGGTATATCTCCCTTAGACTCTTGGTCTTTCTTGGCACTAAGGAGGTGAGAGTGGGATCATAACTCTCAGTATTGCTGCTGCTGCTCTCTATAGGGCTAATTTGCAGCCTTTTGGAGCCTTCTATACCTGCTAGTATTTCATTTTTTTGATTAGTAAACTCATCATCTTCATTAATAATAGGCACTTTACTTGAAGTGCTTGAAGATGTGTCAACCGAGCCATCCCATGACTCATTTTTAATGAACTCCACGTCTCTTGAAGTGATCATCTTTTTACCGACTAGATCATACAATCTATATGCCTTGGATTCTGGACTATAACTAGTGAAGACACACTTCACTCCCTTGTCATCAAATTTTTGCCTTTGTTCCTTTAGCACGTGTGCATATGCTACACACCTAAACACTCTCAAGTGTTCAACCGTCCATCTATGCTTTGTCCATGCTTCCATTGGAATCTTGTCACAGACTACCTTTGTAGGACTTCTATTTATCAAATAAACTGCTGTTGCTACAGCCTCTCCCCAATATTCAATTGGGAGTCCTTTATCTTTCATCATGCTTCTTGTCATCTCAACGATGGTTCTATTTTTTCTTTCAGCCACTCCATTTTGCTATGGAGTATAACTGGCTGTAAGCTCTTTCTTTATGTCATTCTGCCTACAAAAGTTTACAAAAATATTGGAGGTGTATCCCCCCCCTCTATCTGACCTTAGGACTTTAAGGTTTTGTCCACATTCATTTTCAGCCTGGGCTTTAAATTCTAAAAACTTATCAAAAGCTTCAAATTTATTTTTCATAAAGTAAACCCATGTTCTATGACTGAAATCATCTATGAATGTCATAAAATAAGTACTCCCCCCAATGGAAGTGATTTTCATAGGGCCAACTAAATCAGTATGCACCAATTCTAATGGTGCTCTTGCCCTTCTAGAGTTTCCAGAATTAAAGGGCAATCTATGTTGCTTACCTAAAATACAAGCCTCACACTTGCTATTGAACTCTTTAATACAAGGCAAATCATCTACCATTCTTTTCTTGGATAATAAATTTAAACCAGCATAACCAAGATGTCCATACCTTAAATGTCATAGCTTGGAGGGGTCTTCAATCACGCTTTTGAAGGCTGATTTTTGTACTGTTGTACATTTTTTTTGGGAGGTGTTGCTGCTGATTGTGAAAAGAAACACATCTCCACCTTCAATGGAAACATTCAGTTCTTTGTCATTTGAACAGCTACAACAATTTTCTTACTCCCATCCTTCTTATAAATGACACATTGGTCATTCTCAATCAGCACTTTATAACCATTTTGAGTGAGTTGTCCAACACTCATCAAATTGTGCTTTATACCAAGGGCAAAATAAACATTCTAAATTTCTTGTTTCTCACCTTGCTTGGTGCGGATCATAATGGATCCTTTGCCCACGATTGGAACAACTCCATTGTTCCCCATTCTAATTTCAGATTTTACATTCTTATCAATGAAAGAAAAAATACTTTCATTACCACTCATGTGGTTGCTATAACTGCTGTCCAAATACCAAACTTCGGGGCTGCCTTCTTCACCAACGTTGCACATGATGAAGGCTGTGGGATTATCTCCATCACCCACTTTTATATCAGTCATATTTGCACTTGGCTTTGACTGATTACTCTGCTTTTTCCAGCATTCACTAGCATAATGCCCAAATTTATGACAATAATAACATTCAATATTACTCTTGTCAGAATTATATTTCTTCTTACCTCTGGAATTATTTTGAGAGCTGCTAGCTCCCTCATTTGTGGCTACTCATTCTGAGCTTTCTCCTCCAGCATTTTGTTGTCCAGAGTTACCATGACCTCTACCTCTTGAGCCTCTTCCAGTATTGTTTCTTCCTCTTCCCTTGCCTCTTGTATTGGCTTGAGCTCTGAAAGCTTGCTCTTGAGAGGAATTTGCTGATCTATTAATGTGATGCTCATGGGTTTGGAAAGAACCCATCAACTCATCAATAGTCATTACTGAAAGATCCTTTGCCTCTTCAATGGCAATAACTAGAGTATCAAATTTTGAAGGCAGATATCTCAAAACTTTCTCCACTATTCTTTGCTCATCCATGGTTTCTCCATTGGTTCTCAACTGGTTTATCAAACTAGAGAGTCTTGAGCTAAAATCTGAAATGGACTCATTGTCCTTCATGAGAAGAGTCTCAAACTCTCTTCGAAGCATTTGAAGCTTCACCAACTAAACTTTCTCAGTCCCTTTAAAACTTGTATGAAGAATATCCCAAGCTTCTTTGGAATAATCAGCTGCTACTATTCTGGGAAAGATTGCCTCTGACAAGGCAGTTTCTATCAAGCTTAAAGCTTTTGCATCTTTCCTCCTTGACTCCTTCAACTGAGTCTTTTGATTGTTAATGAGGCCAGCAAACTAAGTTGGGTCAGTTACATCTGTAAATCCATTGACCACAAGCTCCTATAAATCATTTTCTATCATAACGGTCCTCATCTTCTTTGCCCAAACATCATAATTTTGTCCATTAAAGGATAGTGGTTGCTGCCAGCTCTTTCCTACATCTCCAGCCATGTCTCCAGTGCAAGATAAACAAATACCCAGAAAAAACAAATGCCCAAACTCACAAGGATTGAAGGCCAATCAGCTCTGATACCATGTAAAGAATTTAGAAGAACTCTAAATTCAATGAATGCACAAAATATTCAAAATCCCCAAAACAGGGCAGACATGAGAGCTGGAGAAATTTATGCAAGAATCCACTTGCTTCTATTCAAACTAAAAACATTTCTACAATAAGAATAAACTTACAACTACTAGAGCTACATACCAATTTCCATGAGCTTCACAAAGCTCTTACAAGATCATCTGAAGCAATCACTGCTTAACAGAAAGATCATTCACATCTCTGTCAAAAATAGAGTATTACAAAAAACTCTTGCTGCTGCATACAAAAGAGAGATTACAAAACATGTATCTCCTTGTTGAAAGAATGAAAAACATTCTTTGCTTTATAGAAAAATAGAAGGGAGGTGATATTATGGGATTCAATCATATTCACTAATAATCTAACTATAATAATAAAGAGCTGCAACTATCAACTACATAGATAAAGACATACAACCATATAAAATAAATATAAGACCGTGAAGTCAATAAAGGTTGGTCGGTGATTGGATGGTGCCTGGATGATGCTTGGACAGTGTTTGATTGAAGATATTTAATTTATCTTCCAACCTCACAAAAATATCTGTAAATAACTTTATCAAAATAAAGTCAAATATGGAGGCTTAAAGACAATCAGATTTGATTGTGAAAATCCAACACAAACACCATTCCACGAGCACATATTTTTTGAATTGATAGAAATACAGGTCAAAAGTGAAGCCATGGGATTGGCAGTAATTCTATTTATGAAAGAAAGCAAGGCTTCCAAGTCCCTCTTCTCAGAAATATCTTCATAGAGTGGCATGCGATCTTTCATAGAAAAAACATGAGGAGAAGAGGAGGTGTTGTTAATTGGTATTGTAGTTGCAGTGGTTAATGTGAAGGCCATAGCCAATGCTAACCACAACATTTCCATCAACATGTTTCCACTCATCTGCATGCCTCCAAATTCTACATAGATCATCCGTTGTAGAACACGAAGAAGATACAGGTTTATGGCTGCTTCTAACAAGAAAAGAAAAAAATTGTGGTAGCCACAAGATTTATTAAAGACATTTCCCAAGCATTGTCACTTGATCGAAGATTCCAACATAAGATTAGGCCTAAAACAAGTGCAAAAATGATGATAACTAATCCCTACCATCATTGAAACACGGTGTGTTTATTAGTTTGTTTGATTGCAAGACTTTCTATGGCTAAAAAGAAAAGAATTAGAAATTTGAAATCGTGGTGTGGAAAGAAATTTTGATGAATAATTAATTTGTTTGAGTGGAATTTTCTGTTAAAAAAAATTTGAAATTTGAAATCTTGGTGTGGAAAGAAAATGATGAATAATTAGTTTGTTTGATTGTAAGAGTTTCCATGACTAAAAATAAAAGAAAAGAACTAGAAATTTGAAATATTGGTGTGGAAAGAAAATTTGATGAATAATTTATTTTTTTGATTGCAAGAGTTTCCATGAGTGAAAAGAAAAGAACTAGAAATTTGGAATTTTGGTTCAAAAAGAAAACTTGATGAATAATTAGTTTGTTTGATTGCAAGAGTTTTTCTGGCTGAAAAGAAAAGAACTAGAAATTTGAAGTCTTGATGTGGAAAGAAAATTTGATGAATAATTAGTTTGTTTGATTGGAAGAGTTTTTATGGTTGAAAAGAAAAGAACTAGAAATTTGAAATCTTGAAGTGGAAAGAAAATTTGATGAATAATTAGTTTGTTTAATTGCAAGAGTTTCCATGGCTGAAAAAAAAAAGAACTAGAAATTTGAAATCTTGGCATGGAAAGAATATTTGATGAATAATTAGTTTTGTTTGATTGGAAGAATTTTCATGGCTGAGAAAAATAGAAATTTAAAATCTTGGCGTAAAAAGAAAATTTGATGAATAATTTGTTTGTTTGATTGCAAGAGTTTTCATGGTTGAAAAGAAAAGAACTACAAATTTGAAATCTTGGTGTGGAAAGAAAATTTGATGAATAATCTATTTGTTTGATTGGAAGAGTTTTCATGGTTGACAAGAAAAGAACTAGAAATTTGAAATCTTGGTGTGGAAAGAAAATTTCATGAATAATTTATTTGTTTGATTGCAAGAGTTTCCATGGCTGAAAAGAAATTAACTAAAAAATTGAAATCTCACTGTGGAAAGAAAATTTGATGAATAATTAGTTTGTTTGGTTGCAAGAGTTTTCATGGTTGAAAAGAAAAGAGCTAGAAATTTGAAATCTTGGCGTGGAAAGGAAATTTGATCAATAATTAGTTTGTTTGATTGCAAGAGTTTCTATGACTGAAAAGAAAAGGACTAGAAATTTGAAATCTTGGTGTAGAAATAAAATATGATGAATAATTAGTTTGTTTGATTGCAAGATTTTACATGGCTAAAAAGAAAAGACTAGAAATTTGAAATCTTGGTGTGGAAAGAAAATTTGATGGATTGTGTATGCAAAAAAGAAGACGTGTTAAACTTTCAACCTATTTTTTATAACCCTAAAACAAAAGCGATGCCTTAATATCTCTATGCATTTTTCTGATTCTCTATTTTTTTACCTGAAGCATTCAACAAGAATGTCTATGGGTGGTAGCAAAAGAAGGAGGAGGTGACAAAGGTAGAGGCATAATAAATTTTTAATTGCCATGAGAATAACATGAATGAGCTCAAACTCAACCCCCTTTTCATGTTAGCATGCCAAAACTCTCTAGTTGTGCAAGTAGAGAAAGAAACATCATGGATCTTATCCATTTTGAATCTATGCTAAATATTGTTGTGCTTCTCCAATTACCTTATATAGATAAGGGGATACCCTTTCCAAGATAATATTAAGCCTAAAATGAGTGCAAAAATGATGATAATTATCACTACCATCATTGAAACACTTTTCATTCCTCGTTTTAGGCTTAATATTATGTGGAAAGAAAATTTGATGAATAATAATTATAAGAAATAATAGTGAAGACTTCAATTCATATCAACCAACTTGAGTATAAATATGTCATTCTCAAAAAAAAAATTATATTTGTACGTGTCTCCAAGTTCATTAAAGAGAAAAAATGAATATGAGAAATTAATGTGGTGTGCTCAATGGGTTTTATAGAAATGAAGTACTTGAGAGTGGAATGATGGTTTTGATCTCCCTTGTGAAGGGTCATCATTAATTAATAAGGAGTGGACGATGAGTAAGCAACATGTTTTGAATGAAGGGTTTATAATGAGTTTTGAGTGTAGTAATTTGTGTGACGATCATGAAGGACAGTGGGTTGATTTCGAGATAATTATTGGGATCCTTTGGCATGATTTGTGGGTTATGTAGAACATCAATAGGTTTTATTACAATCTGAAGGCTAACTTGCAGAGTGTTGGGAATTATTTGGAGAAGGGTTCTCTGTTCTGTTACATTGCTATGGGAGGCAAGAAGAGGAGGTGTGAGCCGGTGAACTGTAGTGACTGGAAATAGAACAAGGAAATATGGAAGATTGTCGAGGATGGGGGTCTGGTGGCTTATGTGGAGAGACTACATGGAGGGGAAGTTGTTGTGACCAAAAATTTCATCAAAACTTGGAATAAGGGGAGTGTTTTGATTGGTATGAAAAATATGGAGGTGACTGAGGAAGTGATTGCTGAAGCAACTGGCTTGATGACTAAGGGCATCAACTTCTACAGGGATAGGAAGATTTTAGACAAAGCTTTGGAGGCATTTGCACCCACAGAGCAGGAGAGGAATCGAATGGTTAAGGTGGATAAATTGTACTTTGATCCTAAGTATATTTCTAGGCCTTGGCACCTTGTTTTATTTGTTATTATAGGCTATATTACCCTGGATGGTCATTATACTAAAATATACAACCATCATCTTATCCTTCTGAACCACTTTAGGCATGGGGTAAAAATAAACTTTCCTTTTTACTTGTTGAGTTCTCTGAATGCCTCTATCCTCTATTGGCAAAGGGACCCAGAGGGTGATCATGCCTACCATGAAGGGCTCATGGTCCTCATCTTTGAGGTGTTGAAATCAAAGAAGGTAGAAAGACCCCAGCTTAATAGAAAAGCCCTTGAAGATTATGACACAGATGGGAAGGATTCTGAGGAGCCTTTTATGGAGGACACAGAAGAGGAAGAGGGGAACTCTGAGGATTTTTTGGAGTCCAACCCAAAGAAAAATAAAAAGAAAAGGAAGGTGGAGGATTCGACCATAGATATGGATGTTGAGGATGATGTGAGCAAGGAGGAAAGCTCTAAGAAACAGGGGAAAAAAAGAATGGAGCCCATCGGCAAACGTACCAGAGCCAAAAAAGAGAAGAAGAAAATTGTGAAAAGGGTTGTTTTATCCTCTGATGAGGGCTCTTCCTCTTAGGAAAAGAGTAATCAAGATGACCGTGTGGACACCAACCCTGCTATGGAGGAGAGTGTGCAAACTAAAAAAAATGTGTGGGTGGAGGAGAATATCTTGCATGAGGTCACTCAGGCTATGAATGACATTGGGAAAGATGGGTATGAGAAGGATAGGGTTAACATGGAGAAGGAGAATGTGGAGAGATCTAAGGAGAAAATGGAGGAAGGCAATAAGGGTTCTAAGAATACGGAGGGAGGGAATATGGATTTTGAAAATCTGGGATGTTTGGCTTTTCTGACTACCCTCAGTATTATGAAGAATGATATCACTGCGATGAAGACCCATATTCACCAGTTGAAAAAAGAGATGGAGGTTCTTAAAAGGATGCACCTGGGGGAGAAAATGATGGGCTAGACAATTGATGATCTCACTGATACTGTCACTAAGGTTGAGGGTCTTGCTATTTTCAATGACAGAATTACTGCCATGGAGGTCAAATTTGAAAACAGTAATGGTATGACAAGGAAAATTGAAATTATGGAAAAGAGAATTGACAAGCTGGAGAAGACCATGGGGAATATTGCTAAGCAGAGCTATGCTATCCTAAAAGCATCAAATAAGCATGTGAAGATCCTGGTGGACAAGCTCAACAATGGGAAAGGAAACCATGAGGTTACAGATACTAAAGACACTAAAGATGATCAGGGCCCTAGCAGGCGTACGAGGTCCAGGTTCAAGAAGATGGAGGATGGAAACAAGAATGACATGGATGATCTGAAGTTGTCTGCTGCAAACATGCAGATTCTTGCTGATTAGGTAGTAGAACTGATGAAATGTGTTTAGACAACATCTTGTTGTCTTGCTTTCCTTTTGATGTCCTTTGTCTTTTGGCTATTCTTTTTGTTTAAAGACTAGTTTGTGTGGTGTTTTTTGGTGCTATTGCACTTGTTCTGCTGGTGCTTAAATGCCTATTCTATTCTCCTATTGTACAAGGTTTCGGGTCCTTTCAAAACCTATTTTTACATAATCAAAATGTTCCCTTACAAGGAAACTTCTAATGCCTATAAAACTATAAATTATTAGAAATTTTACAACAAAGCTATTTTTCAATAAAAATGATAATAGGGGAGAGGAGCCAATACATGTGCGGGGTCCTAAAGGTGATATGTTAGTGTCTAGATGTTTGTGACCCACACCTTTGCACCTGACTAATAATACATGTCAAGAAAAAAGTTTAAAAGTGTAAAAATGAAACTCATATAAGTAATAGCTTGTAAAATGTACCATTGACGATGATATATGTTTTATATGTATGCCTCAAAATAAACAAAAGGATCTCTATCTTGTCAGACAATCAACCTATCCATATTACTGACATGTTCTAACGTGCAGTCTACGGGGTTGATCAGAACAAAATCATAGTCAAATCTAATTTAAAGTAAACCCAATGCTAAAACATCACCACTTTACATGTTTATGAGGCTCACCATCTAAGCCACAAACCACAGTAATAAAAAAATTGTCACATGGACAAGTATAGACCCAAAACAAGTTACATAATGGCAATGCAATCTAAATATTAAGACCACCAGTGCCTACTATGATGTGACCACCCTAAAAACATTGACATGACCATGTCCCATCAATCTAGTCACACTACTACCTCATTCCACCTCAAGTGCACACCATGTGATCATTTTAGCATTAAACCACCTACATTCAACAATAAAATTTGTGTAAAGCTACCAATTTAAATTCAAAAGCCATCAAATTTGATATTAAAGTAGCAATTAGGTGATTTCTTGCAACTAAAGTTGAGAATTCAAATATCAAATTTAGAAGAGTACAAAAATTAAATACATCACACCAACAAAGAAAACTTGTTACATACAAGTAGACTTGGGAAAAACTCATTCTTCCCATTCATGCCATTCAACATCCACCAAAGAGTGGGAAGAAAGAATAAGACATGGAGCAGAAAGAATTAAATTTTATTTGCAAGGTATGTTTACAAATTTACATACTTCACCTACTATTTTTTTGTAATGTCTATCATAATCATTTTAGTTTTAGTTTTCTGTACCCTTATTGTCTATTTCACATCCTTGTGGTTTGTTTCAATTCCTTCACATTCAATTCACTTTCTATTTTCTATGGTAACAATATTCCTTCACATTCAATTCACCTTTTTATTTTTTATGGTAACAATATTATCATTGTTGTTAAATTAATTTTCAATTATCTATCCTTTGTGTTGTTTTTGTTATTATTCTTTTTAGGTTCACACCCTTACATATGGACAAACTTCACCT
>BSBK01002634.1:0-15000 GCA_027943335.1 Chamaecyparis obtusa | reverse complement strand
TTCTTTGTTGATTTAAAAAGAAAGAGAATTCAATTTATTATGGAAATATGTGGTTTGAGATTCTATCTATGATGAATGATAATTGGCTTTCATGTTGAACTTAATATATCATGTGAAGATATGAATTATTATCTTAGTCATTTCTGAGTAAGATTTAGATGATTAATAGAGGCAGGGATAAATGAATATATTGTAAAGATATAGTATATTCTATTAGTCTATACAAACAAATTAATAGGAAATACGTTATCTAGATATTATATGCTTTATTCTTGACTTCTTTGATTATCTATATTTCTCTCCATTTTGATAGAATAAGATATGTTTCTATAGATGAAAGAATGTAGTATCATGTAGAATACTGATTTTATTTATGTTACATGAACATTCTTAAAAAGTATATTTGTTTGATGTGTATTTTAAGAATTCTTGTGTTGAACATATATCGAGGTGGCTAAATTTGGTTAATCCTATTCAGTTAATTAATTCAGTGAAAACTTTAAAATAAACTGGGTTGGATAATGCATCTAAAAAGATAATTTAGCCTTACCTATGACTTAAACCATCATGGTTAAGTATGGAGAGCAAGGCATTTCTCTATTATGTCATTTAGACGAGTACAATGGAGATAACAATTCTCTATTACGTCATTTGATGAGTACAATGGAGAATTCCACTATGTTGTTGTCTATGAGCATGCCAAATTTGGATGCAATACCATAGCGCCATGGTGATGACACCTTAGTATATATATGATTCATTTACATGTTATTCTTAGTGCGAGTTTAATATTCTACATTAATAGTTATTGGTTTATTGAATTAATGTGGAAATTTTATGTAATTGAAAACTGCACTATGTTGTATTTGTTCTATTTTCTGCTTTATGATTGTATATATATATGTATATGTCAATCTAACATGTATACAGGTGGAACACACTTTTTAACTCAGCATTTGCTGAGCCCCTTTGTGTTTGTGTTGTTTTACTATTTATGTTTACAGGTGCTTCTAGAGATTGGATGAATTTCAGTTAGAGGTTCTTGTTGACGATTTTTCTTAGGAGAAGATTTAGTTACTTTGATTAGGTCCTAGAAGTTGATCATTGACATTTGACATTATGATGTATTTTCTAATTGAATGGAATCTGAATTGTATTAAGATCCAGATGTTTGTCTATGTAGATGATGTATTAATGGATATTGTAATCGAGTGTCCGAGAGACCCTGAAT
Source organism: Chamaecyparis obtusa (assembly GCA_027943335.1). Lineage (NCBI taxonomy): Eukaryota > Viridiplantae > Streptophyta > Pinopsida > Cupressales > Cupressaceae > Chamaecyparis > Chamaecyparis obtusa. The sequence continues at coordinate 13,769 of BSBK01002634.1, read as the reverse complement.
TGATGTACCTTTGATTTTATTTATTAAAAAAAAAAAATTGTTTGGTTTATATTGTTAAATGTTCTTGTTATTTTAAGTTAGGTGTCACAACGCGTTAGGACCCCTAGGAAGTCCCCATGACCCATTTTGACACATTGGAATGCTTGAGTGTGTCTGAAGGGGTCCGACCCCTAGGAAGTCCCCATGACCCCTTTTGACACATTGGAATGCTTGAGTGTGTTCAAAGGGGTCCTACGACCCCTGTGGACACACTCAAGCATTCCAATGTGTCAAAAGGGGTCATGGGGACTGTTATCTCTATTGAGCCTTCTAAGGTTGTCATTACTACCAAAGGTATGTAAAGATATCGGTCAATTACTTACAATAAGCTAATCAGTAACATAAAGCAGAATAGACTAGTTGGTAAAGCCTATACATCAAGTAGCAGACAGTTTACCGAGTACCAGTAGACACCAACACTGACAGACAGTAAACACCGAGCATCGTAGTATACACCAATTAGTTTACACAGTGTTTACCGAGGATCACAAGAAATGGCATAGTAATCAGAAATGGCACATTCTTCTATGCAAATGGTTACAAAGGTTTGTAAAATGTTTTACCAAGATCAAGGAACATTTAATGTAATGATATTCATTAAATACAATGTATATCTTTTGTAATAGATGATCTAGGTTATTATTGTACACCGTAGATCTTAGGGTTATGATTATAGTGTGTAACCTAATTGTGTTAAATCGGCAAAATAGAACACTATATATTTATGTGTTCACATCATTTTTGGAAAGAGATGATATATGAATCATGGAGCACTTGAAGCCTTTGGCTATCTTCAAGTCTATCAATTAACAGAATAGAACCAAGTACAGTAGAATTTAGTTTGAGCAGAATTAGCAAAGGCTACCGAGCAGTTCAGAGCAAATATTCATCACAAGTAATGTGATATTTTATTAGAGCTTATAGATCTGTATCAGACAATTAAGTGTCAAATAAAAGATAAATACCTATTGCTTTCTAATAATTGTAATAGAGTTTTTGGATAAAATCTCTTAACAAAGTAGACTTAACAGTCTTATGTAAATCTCTTAACTGAGTGCACACTTCATTAGTGTTGCTAAAATCCTATAACTAGGTAGATCTAGCTGATCTAACATGTCACTCCTAATAGGGTGAGATCACCAGAAGTGATCAAAACTTGTAGCCCTAACAGGAAAACCTTTTCTATCTGCAATAGTGAATAATTTGTGGGTGTCATCCCCACTACAGTTTTTACCTTCTTACAAGGGTTTTTGCATTACCAAAATGCTTGTGTCATGTGATTGTGTTATGGATTTCATGTTGTTTACTTACTTATGTTAAGTGGATAAATGATTCATGCAATTAGATTCAAGTTATATTGGTCAGTTATCACTGTTTATAGTTTTAGATCTGAAAGGTTTTACAAGTAAAGTTTTTGAAGGCACTAATTCACCCCTCCCCTCTCAGTACCTATCTCTCCTAATTCCAACAATTGGTATCAAACCACAGTTCTCTTATTGAACAATTTAACCACTGAAGGGTAAATATCTAAGTCATGGAGAGATACAAGCTTGACAAGACTATTGAGAATCAAAAGATACAAATGCAAATGTTTATGGAACAGTATAAGCAAGCCAAGGAAGGACTGAAGAAATTACTAGATGAAAGGAAGAACCTAGCTAGACTAAATAATGAGATTGGTTATCATGAAGAACCTATTGATGACATATTTGAGCATATTGGATCTAGTTTTGGAAGCATCTCCGATGGATCTGAAAGCATAATCACTGATCTATCTAAAAAGAATCAATATTTAACTGATCAAGTGAAAGCACTACAAATTAGTCAAGAATCTCAGATGGTGAGAATGATAGAAACAATGAACAAAGAAAATCAAGCCGAGCAAGAAAGAAATCTAGCAATTGATGACCGAAGACAGATGAGTGAACAACTTCAAACCAAAGAAAGTGAGATACAAAGACTCACTGACCAACATTTCCAAGTAACTAATCAAGTGATGATTGTGAATCAAGAGGTAAACCGAGTGAATGCAGAATTGTCAAGAAAACTAGAAGATGTTGCAAGACTCGGAGAAGAAAATGAGAAGCTGAGAAATGAAGTGAAAAATCAATAGCAACAAAATGAAATGAAGAAACTTGCTGAGGACAGCTCCAAGAAGATTGATGACTTCTTAACTAATCAAAGAAGATTTGGGAGCAAAGTCGGTATAGGCTACACCGGTGAAGGATAAACTTCACAACAAGCTAAAAAAGTCAACATCAGTCAAAATAAAAAACCTAAAGTGTTGACATGCTATCACTGTGGAAAACTGGGACATACATCAAATGTGTGTAGAAGCAAAGCACAAGGTAAACCTCCTGTCACTCCTAAGTTTAATGGATATTGTTATTACTGTGGAAAGTTTGGACATCCTGCTTATGAGTGTAGAGCCAAGCAAAATGATCTTGCTAATAATACTACCATGGAGAAAATGTGCTATACTTGTAACAAGCATGGACACACTGCATGAGACTACAAGGAAAAAATGAAGCAAGTCTAGACACCTAAGGAGAAACCACAACGCAGGCCATATCAACCGAAGAGACAAGGTAACTCTTATGTTTGGGATTATAATACATGGACTAACTATGTTGTATGTGGTAGATATGGACACATTGTAGCAAACTATTGTAGAAAGAGTCAGATTGGACAATCAAGAAACTGGACAAACTCTGGGATGGCTTGTATGCACTGCCATAAGGTTAGTCATTTAAGAAAGAACTGCAGAGACCAAGCACCAGATGAAAACCATATATTTGAAAGTGGATATACTATTGCTGATATCACAAAGTTGAGGAACACTATGTGGAAGAAGGCATCTAATGAGAATGCTACGTCAAGTAATGTTGTCAGTGAAACCTCGTCCACTATATTGGGTGACATCGGTACCTCCACTTAAAGTGAAATAGGTATGTATGGGATTGATATTTCAAAAGATAACATTTTACATACAGTTCCTTATGCATAATGTTCTTATACCAAATCAGCATGAATAAAGATGCACTATGGTTTAGTTGTCATGAGCTAACAATGTTATATAGTCAGTAAAAGAGAGACCGAGAGTTGGTTGCCCATCGGTAATCACTATCTAAGGTTAACTGAGCATATGTATCAACCAATGAAGAAAACCTATGTTAACTGAGTGGATGAAAGTTTTAGTAGTCACCGAGCTAACAATTGTTTCATACCAAAAGTTAGATGGAGCATTTATTACATAAAAGTTTGAGCGGGAACATCGAAAGTCTATAAATACATAGGAACAGAGTTCATTTCTACAATGCGATTTTGAAGACCAGAGAATTCAAACAGCAGAGTTCGAGCTAAAAGATTTTCTAAAGGATTCAAGGCTACGCTAGATCAAACTGACATCACTCTTCATGATATCGAGTAAGTTCATTTGCGATCAAACACTTCCTATCTTTGCTTGATGAAACCCTAGAATTAATTTATGGCATCAACATCATCTGCAAGAAAAACTCAAAGTGTTGAAGAGGAAGTTAATCTAATCGTTAGGGAAAATTTCATCGAACCAAAGTTTAAGCCACATCCTAAGGTTGCAGGACAGACAGATACAATGGGTACATTTTTTAGCATACCAGAAAGGGTTTTACGGACAAAAGATGTAAGGTCTTATATTCATTGCAAAATTAGAGAAGTTGGGGACTTTGAAACTATTGCAGCATATCAACCACTTTGTGGCCCCAATGGAAAAATGAAATCAGACTACAAGAAGATTGAGGAATCAGGTTTATCATACTTTATGCACTTGCCACAATCATTCAAATTGGATTGGATTAGAATCATTTTGAGCAGATATCATGATGACAAGTTCTGGCTAGATAAACCGATTGAGGTCACCAAGAAAATAATCAGTAGGGTTACTGGGCTCCCTACAACCGATAAAGCTAAGGCTTTCTAAAGTTCTTCATGATCAGATGTTGAGAAATACAATGGAGCACAATGGGACAGTCCGGCATTGAAGATTTCAACAATCAAGGACCCAATAGTAAAATTTGCAGCACATGTGATCAGGTACAAGCTATTTCAATTAAGCAGACTCAACAGCGTACCCTATAGTGCAGTAGACATGGCGCACAAAATTGTAGTGAAAGGTCACCAAGTTGATCTTGCCAAGGTACTATTATATCAATTATGAAGACCATAAGGAAAAAGAAATCTAACACATGTAAGTATGGATCTCTACTTGCATGCATATTCCTCTATTTACAAAAGTATGTGCCTGGCACCGGTAAAGTAAATTGGATACCGGATGTACCGATAACAAAACAAATTGGTGAAATGATCAAAAAGTTAGGAGATAAGTTGAATGTAGATTTTAATGCTTACTTCACTGAGTTTCAATCTAAAATGCAAAAGAGAAGTAGAATTCTGAGGGAATTAGTTCAAAAATTTGAAGATGACATATGTTTTGTGGTCAACACCGATTATACCTTGATAAAAGTAGTTGAGCCTAGGATAAAATGGTTGGCACCGATGGGATATGAAATAGACCATGATTTCACACTAAAATCTATTAATGCACTGCTTGTAGTACCGAAGGATCCCATAGCCACTAGGTTCGGAGTATATGAAGAAGCTAAATCTAGAATATCTACTAATATTGAGGTTGGTAAAATAACTAGAAAGGTAAAGAAGATGAAGAAAGATCTCACTGCTAAATATGGAGATAAGTCTGAAACATCTGAAGGGATACCAGTTGAATAGGCAACTGAAGGTTAGCTATAGTTAGCTGACAAACCATATGATAGTGAGGAGACCAAGTCCGATAAAGAAGTAGATCCTACACAGGTTCCTCCACTTGAAATTCCTACAAAGATGTAGCCACTGATACATGAAGGTATGAAGATACGTTTGTCAACTATAGCACCACCTACCAAGAAAGAAGAAGCAATAAAAGTAACAAAAAGTAGAGCAACTACATCAACAAAGAAATACATTCGGAGAAAGAACAAGGTAGTAGCTGAGGCACCAAAGAAAAAGAGGAAATACATAAGAAATAAGGAAGAGCTAGAGGATACAGAGATAGAGGATGATGTAAATCAATTCAAAGTGGTTAGTAACAAGGCCAAAACAATAGATGAAGTCATTGAGGACATAATTGAACATGGAGGCCTTGTTGATCCCTTGCTAGATAGATTTGACAAAATGTCAAAAGAAGATCAAACTAAAATTGAAGAGGTTGTCATCCAAATGATGATAAAATTTAAGAAAGTTCTAATGGATTTTTCCTGTGCATTACCGAAGAAATTGGATGATATAATTATTGAAAAATGGGCTGTTGCATTAGACATTGAGAAGAGAAAGAGAGAATGCTCTCTAGTTTGTGTGGCTGCATACTTAAGCTTTGGACAAGTTAGTGAATACTTGACTAAGTACCAGGCAAAATTTATGATCAAGAATAGAGCCTTAATGATCATGGATAACAATGTAGCGGATATGGATATCACTACTGATTCTATATGGACATCAATTCTGAAAGCCAAAGAAAAGGTTGAGCAATAAGCATTTTTGAACCTATCTAAGAAGAGACAAAATAATAAAGGAAAAGGTATTTACATTGATGAAGGACCAGCAAAGAAATCAAAGAGTACCGGTATATCAATTATTGAGGCAATTGATATAATCGAGGACAAGGAAGAAATAAAAGTTTCACAGGATGCACCAGATAAAGTTGAAATCCAACTGGAGAAGAAAACTGATGATGATGTACTCATTGTAGACATCACACATGGTGATCCTGATGACCAAGATGATGAAGATGTAAATATTGCACCAAACAAAGATGAAGCACTAGACACTGACAGTCTATTTACATCACTACCAGGTGAACTTCCTATACTTGCCGAAGTAGCATAAATTCTTTCCCAAGTACAACCCCATGGCTTAGATCCCCAGCAAAACAAAGATACCACAGGGGATCAAAACATAGAGAAACCTATAGAGACAGATGAGCCTACACATATAGAGGCACCTTCCACCGAACTAAAGGAAATAGATGAAGCAAAGGACACACAAGAACCAAAGGCAACAGAGGTGATCCCACTGAACACCACAATCGAGACTCCTACTACAATAGCCGAGGCCACCACTACAAAGGAGTAGAAGAAGGAAGAACAAGTGCTAACAGGGAAGGACACTCTGAATACTAGGGATAGATCCATTGCTATCATTGAGAAGAAATCACCCCTAGCACATAAGAAGAAGAAGAAAGGAAAAGGGCCGGTCAACCTAGATGAAGTGATCATTTTACCTGAGTGTGACCCGAGGACCCTAAGCCCCAAGGACTTGAGTAAATATGGGGAGTTATGTTCAAGGAAGGTAGTGCAAGAGATTTAAAGAAAGAGCACAAATGAAAAGAAGTACTAAATGATGTACGGGATATCCTCCAACAGGTAGTACCTGAGATACATATTGATGAGGATACACCTATTATAGATCAACTTGCTACACTTGCCAAGAAGATCAATACCCTGGACACCAATGCAGATAAATGAATTGAAGAAAGGGCTGAATCCAGAATACAACACAAATTAGCAGAGAAAATCAGCCAACAAGTGGCATTACTTAAGGTCAAATTATCTGAGGTAATTACTGAAACAAAATCCATCACCCAGACAATCTGTCAATACTTATTGAAGCTTTGTACTCTAGACACCTTCATTGTTGAAGTTAGTGAAAAGATCAAAGGTTTGGAAGTAGAAATCTAGTTGAGTACCAATGCAGCTATCACCGAGCCACATGCTTTCCTAAAGCATATTCACCAAGTTCAGGAACTCCGGCGGTTGATAGCAGATTTGAAGAAATAAGAAGTGCACTTCCTAGATCAGGTTACTGAGTTGCAAATTGAACTCATTCTGTACCTAAAATTTTTTGAAGCACATATTGTCGAAGCCGAGCTATTAGTTGCAACACTAGAAATTTCAATGTTAGAAAACATCTTTGACATGCATGCACAAGTCGGTCTTGAGCACATTGCTCTCACCAACTTGAAAGAGGAATGGAAAAACCTCTTGGAGTCATTGAAGAAAACCCATCAATCAATGTTTGACAAGCTGTGAGTATACTACCTCAATTTTGTATTTGGCATTACTATCAAAAAGGGGGAAAACAATGTATTAGATGCTATTATGCCAAATATTATGTACATGGATGCTATGTATACTATATTACTGGGAGCATGCATCGAGGGGGAGTACTTAGTACTTAGAAAATTTTTGATGTGTATATGTATATGGTGGAGATATAAGGAGATATAAGTCACATAGAAATTTTTGTCTTTATTTATACATTCAAAGTTTTGATACTAATGCCAAAGGGGGAGATTGTTATCTCTATTGAACCTTCTAAGGTTTTCATTAGTACCAAAGGTATGTAAAGATATCATTCGGTTACTTACAATAAGCTAATCGGTAACATAAAGTAGAATAGACTAGTTGGTAAAGCCTATACATCGAGTAGTAGACAGTTTACCTAGTACGAGCAGACACCAACACCAACAAGAAATAAACACCGAGCATCACAATATACATCGATCAATTTACACAGTGTTTACCAAGGATCACAGGAAATGACATAGTAATCAGGAATGGCACATTCTTCTATGCAAATGGTTACAACGGTTTGTAAAACATTTTACCAAGATCGAGGAACATTTAATGTAATGATATTCATTAAATACAATGTATATCTTTTGTAATAGATGATCTAGGTTATTATTGTACACCGTAGATCTTCGAGATATGATTATAGTGTGTAACCTAATTAAGTTAAAGTGGCAAAATAGAACACTATATATTTATGTGTTCGCATCATTTTTGGAAAGAGCTGATATATGAATCATGAAGCACTTGAAGCATTTGGCTATCTTCAAGTCTATCAGTTAACAGAACATAACCAATTACAGTAGAATTTAGTTTGAGTAGAATTAGCAGAGGCTACCAAGCAATTCAAAGTAGATATTCATCACAAGCAAGGTGATATTTTATCAGAGCTTATAGATCTATATTAGACAATTAAGTGTCAAATAGCAGATAAATACCTATTGCTTTCTGACAATTGTAATAGAGTTTTTGGATAAAATCTCTTAACAAAGTAGACTTAACAGTCTTATGTAAATCTCTTAACCGAGTGCACACTTCATTAGTGTTGCTAAAATCCTATAACTAGGTAGATCTAGCTGATCTAACATGTCACTCCTAATAGGGTGAGATCACTAGAAGTGATCAAAACTTGTAGCCCTAACAGGAAAACCTTTTCTATCTGTAGTAGTGAAGAATTTGTGGGTGTCATCCCCACCGCAGTTTTTACCTTCTTACAAGAGTTTCTGCATTACCAAAATACTTGTGTCATGTGATTGTGTTATGGATTTCATGTTGTTTACTTACTTATGTTAAGTGGATAAATGATTCATGCAATTAGATTCAAGTTATATTGGTTGGTTATCACTGTTTATAGTTTTAGATCTGAAAGGTTTTACAAGTAAAGTTTTTGAAAGAACTGATTCACCCCTCCCCTCTTAGTACCTATCTCTCCTAATTCCAATAGTGGACTTCCTATGGTTCCTAACATGTGATAAGGCTACGACCCCTTCGGACACACTTGAGCATTCCAATGTGTCAAAAGGGGTCATGGGGACTTCCTAGGGGTCCTAACATGTGATAAGGTGTACTAGGACCCCTAGAAAGTCCCCATGACCCTTTTTGACACATTTGAACCCTCAAGTGTGTCTGAAGGGGTCCTATGACCCCTTAGGACACACTTGAGGGTTCTAATGTGTCAAAAGGGGTCGTGGGGACTTCTTACAGGTCCTAACACGTGATAAGGCATACAAGGACACCTAGGAAGTCCTCATGACCCCTTAGGAAACACTTGAGGGTTCCAATGTGTCAAAAGGGGTCATGGGGACTTCCTAGGGGTCCTAACACATGATAAGGTGTACTAGGAACCCTGGGAAGTCCCCATGACCCCTTTTAACACATTTGAATGCTCAAGTGTGTTCAAAGGGGTCATAGGACCCCTTAGGACATAGTTGATGGTTTTAAATGTGTCAAAAGGGGTCGTGGGGACTTCTTAGAGGTCCTAATGTGTGATAAGGCATACTAGGACTCCTCAGAAGTCCCCATGACCCCTTTTGACATATTTGAATGCTCAAGTGTGTCTAAAGGGGTTGTAGGACCCCTTAGGACACACATGAGCATTCCAATATGTTAAAAGGGGTCATGGGGACTTCCTATAGGGGTCCTAATGCGTGATAAGGTGTACTAGGACCCCTAGGAAGTCCGTATGACCCCTTTTGACACATTTGAACCCTCAAATGTGTCTAAAGGGGTCCTAAGACCCCTTAGGACACACTTGAGGGTTCTAATGTGTTAAAAGGGGTCATGAGGACTTCCTAGGGGTCCTAATGTGTGATAAGGCATACTAGGACCCCTAGGAAGTCCCCATGACCCCTTTTAAAATATTTGAATGCTCAAGTGTGTCTAAAGGGCTCGTAGGACCCCTTAGGAAACACTTGAGCATTCGAATGTGTCAATAGGGGTCATGGGGACTTCCTATGGGTCCTAATGCATGATAAGGCATAATAGGATTCCTATGAAGTCCCCATAACGCCTTTTGACACATTTGAATGTTCAACTATGTCCGAAGGTTTCCTACGACCCCTTAGGACATACTTGAGGGTTCTAATGTGTCAAAAGGGGTCATGGGGACTTCCTAGGGGTCCTAACATGTGATAAGGCATACTAAGACCCCTAGAAAGTCCCCATGACCCATTTTGACACATTTGAACCCTCAAGTGTGTCTAAAGGGGTCATAGGACCCCTTAGGACACACTTGAGGGTTCTAATGTGTCAAAAGGGATCATGGGGACTTCATAGGTCCTAACACATGATAAGGCATACTAGGACCCCTAAGAAGTCCCCATGACCCCTTTTGACACACTTAAACCCTCAAGTGTGTCCAAAGGGGTTGTAAGACCCCTTAGGAAACACTTGAGGGTTCCAATGTGTCGAAAGGGGTCATGGGGACTTCCTAGGGGTCCTAACATGTGATAAGACATACTAGGACCCCTAGGAAGTCCTCATGACCCCTTTTGACACATTTGAATGCTCAAGTATGTCCAAAGGGGTCGTACAACCCCTTAAGACACACTTCAAGGTTCCAATGCACCAAAAGGGGTCATGGGGACTTCCTAGAGGTCCTAACACATGATAAGGCATACTAGGACCTTTAGGCAATCCCCATGACCCCTTTTGACACATTTGAACACTCAAGTGTGTCTGAAGGGGTCCTACAACCCTTTAGGACACATGTGAGGGTTCCAATGTGTCAAAAGGGGTCATGGGGACTTTCTACGGGTCCTAGTACATGTGATAAGGCATACTAGGACCCATAGGAAGTCCCTATGACCCCTTTTAACACATTTGAACCCTCAAGTGCATCTGAAGGTGTGCTATGACTCCTTAGGACACACTTGAGGGTTATAATGTGTCAAAAGGGGTCATGGGGACTTCATAGGGATCCTAACATGTGATAAGGTGTACTAGGACCCATAGGAAGTCCCCATGACCCCTTTTGACACATTTGAATGCTCAAGTGTGTTCAAAGGGGTTGTAGGACCTCTTAGGACACACTTGAGCATTCCAATGTGTCAAAAGGGGTCATGGGGACTTCTTAGGAGGCCTAATGCATTTTAAGGCATACTAGGACCCCTAGAAAGTCCCCATGACCCCTTTTGACACATTTGACCCCTCAAGTGTGTTTGAAAGGGTCCTACGACCCCTTAGGACACACTTGAGGGTTTTAATGTGTCAAAATAAGTCATGGGGACTTCCTATGGGTCCTAATGCATTATAAGGCATACTAGAACCCCTAGGAAGTCCCCATGACCCCTTTTGACACATTTGAACCCTCAAGTGTGTTCAAAGGGGTCATAGCACCCTTTAGGAAACATTTGAGCATTCCAATGTGTCAATAGGGTTCATGGGGACTTCCTATGGGTCCTAACACATGATAAGGTGTACTAGGACCCCTAGGAAGTCCCCATGACCTCTTTTTACTCATTTTAATGCTCAAGTGTGTCCAAAGGGGTCATACAACCCTTTAAGACACACTTGAGGATTCCAATGTGTCCATAGGGGTCATGGGGACTTTCTAGAGGTCCTAACGTGTGATAAGGACTAGTAGGACCCTTAGAAAGTCCCCATGACCCCTTTTGACACATTTGAACCCTCAAGTGTGTCTGAAGGGGTTGTAGGACTCCATAGGACACATTTGAGGGTTCCAATGTGTTGAAAGGGGTCATGGGGACTTCCTAGGGGTCCTAACACGTGATAAGTCATACTAGGACCCGTAGGAAGTCCCCATGACCCCTTTTGACACATGTGAATGCTCAAGTATGTCTGAAGGGGTCTTAAGACCCCTTAGGACACACTTGAGGGTTCCAATGTGTCAATAGGGGTCATGGGGACTTTGTAGGGGTCCTAACATGTGATAAAGCATAATAGGATATCTATGAAGTCCCCATGACCCCTTTTGACACATTTTAATGCTCAAGTGTGTCTGAAGGGGTCGTAGGACCCCTCAAGACACACTTGAGTATTCTAATGTGTCAATAGGGGTCATGGGGACTTCCTAGGGGTCCTAACACATCATAAGGCATACTAGGACCCCTAATAAGTCCCCATGACCTCTTTGAATGACCCCTAAGAAGTCCCCATGTCCTCATTTGAATGTTCAAATGTGTCAAAAGAGGTCATGGGGACTTCCTAGGGGTCCTAAAATGTGATGAGGCATACTAGGAACCCTAGGAAGTCCCCATGACCCCTTTTGACATATTTGAATGCTCAAGTGTGTCTGAAGGGGTTGTAGGACCCCTTAAGACACACTTGAGCATTCCAATGTGTCCATAGGGGTCATGAGGACTTCTTAGGGGTCCTAACACATGATAAGGTGTAATAGGACTCCTAGGAAGTCCCCATGACCCCTTTTGACACATTTAAATGCTCAAGTGTGTCTGAAGGGGTTGTAGGACCCCTTAGGCTACACTTGAGGGCTCCAATGTGTCCATAGGGGTCATGGGGACTTCCTAGGAGGACTTAGCGTAGCCATCCTTACCTACTCTTTAACAAAGATTCTCCAAAATTTGTATACTTGAAGGCATCCTACAAGAAAAAATGAAAAGTTCCCTAGAGAGTATCCACAATTCATATACAAAAGCATCATATAGGAAAAATGACAAAAAATTAATAGCTAAAAGGTAAAATTTATCATTAATGCTGGCAGTACCAAGGTCATACCCATTGTTAAATCCTGGTCTATGACATGCAAAATGAGCAAAGCAAGTGAAATGAAAGGGAAGTATGGATCAAATAGCGAAGGTGCATCAAACTGGATGAATATCATAATAAATGCATAAAATATTTTTACGAACAAAAATATTTGTATATTAATGGGAAAGAGTGGGAAGAGCTTCGTGGACCCATGATAGAAGTTATAGATAAGGAGGAAGAGATAGGAAGGGGGAAGCGGCAAAGGAAAGAATTAAGATATGCATGTGAGCCTATGTCAGATGATGACAATGAGTACTCACCATATGCTAGTAGCTCAAGTAGTGATAGAAGCTCTTTAGTACACATGTACACTGACACAAAAATTTAGATAGAGATGTAACAAGTGCTATGGAATTATCCATGGAGCAATGTGAAATGAAGCCTCAAATTGGTTCATTAGCAGGAAAAGAATTTGGTCATGCACTTCATTCTAGCACAAAAAATATTTCTATTAGAAATGCCTATTCATCAATGGCCTTTCATTTATGGGACTTGGGAATCCTGGTTACTCATGTTGGGAATTATCCCTCAAATGTAAGTTCATTGCCACCTTTGGCAAGGCAGTCTCACTCCTCATTTTACAACAAAGGGCAGCCATCTATGGTCCAAGGTTTTAATTCATTTGAAAAGTGGAGAGCTTCTCAATGTACTAATCTCTTTTGTAGAGAAGTTCCTGATTCATCTCAAGGTTCTCGTTTAGGTGACCAACTCCTTGGAGGTCCACAAATAGACCCATTGATTTCCCAAATTGGTAAAAGGGTAGATGCAATTTTGGAAAGAGTATCCCAATTGAAGAGAAATGGAAATTCTAGTGAGCATAAAGTTATTGCAGAGCCAATGGGTGTATCTCCTCCACTGACAAATATAACTACTTCTAGAGACTTGAGTTTAAATGGAGACCATCTATTCCTAGACATGCCCCAGTCAAGCAGATGAACCAGGTGTTGCTTGATTAAAGAAGATAGTGGTTTATTAAACCATTTGCATTATCCCACTTGCTATCAGTTACTACTTTTTGAGTGGCTTGCCAGCTGCTTCTGTGTGGGATTTCTATAATATATAATGTCCTCGTGCAAGTACATGCCAATTTTTGTAAACATTTTCTATTGTAAAGGGTTAGTGAGCAATATCAAAGAAAAGGTTCTTGCATGTATTATTTAGACACATATCAATTAGGAAACCATTTTTCTCCCATTACATGGCAAAAATGCCTAGATTCACTTTGTCAGTATCAATAGGCAGCAAGATGAGGGAAGAAATATTTGTGAAGAGGAAGTACAAATGTTGTTGTCCAAAACCATTTGGAGAGTAATATTCTTCTCCTGATTGTAATAAGAAACT